>JAUMGZ010199502.1:2010-12634 GCA_032359645.1 Pododesmus macrochisma | reverse complement strand
TTAGTATAAATTAAATCTAATATATTTATATTAGTCTTATCTTTATGACATAATAATATCTATTTGTTTGTGTAAAATCACTGCCTACCAATGTGTAAATGTATTATTGTATTGTTATTATGTTATCTCTGTACTGTAATACAACAGTATGTGAGAAAAAATATCTGTATCTGTATCTGTATCTGTATCTAACTTGGGCTGTATCACGTAATTAAGCGGTCATGTCTATAGCACTATTTTAAAATGGCTGCGCACATAAAATCATTTTTTGTTTCAATAACGTAGTTTTTAATATGATGTCTACGGAGAAATGTTCGGTTTGAATTATTGTCTGATGAATATGCCATTCTAAATATTGCATTCTATTCTATATACGAAGTGAGAGGGTCTGTTTCCGGCAAAGAATTGTTAGGCGGACCTGCATATCACTTTTCCTAATACAGCCGTGGTATGGTGTAGGTACGGACTCGACCTGTAACTGCAACGTGTGTCTGCAAGTGCAGCTTGGTTTGGTGCGTGCGGGTCATACAAGTCTTTCGGTAAATTGCAATATAACATCGAACTGTAAGTGCAATTTCAATAAGGAACACCCCTACATAGTCACGTAAACATTCATTATGTAACATGTACATGGTGTTACAAAGATTAACAAAAACGTAAATCTTCGCATCATGTTTTAATTAAAATACGCATAAACATGTCGCCTGTTAACATTTATCTTGACATCAAAACTAGCAATACCCGAACAGATACAGCACACACTGTTATTATACATTGCACAGGTAATTTCACGCCTGAACGAGCGCCACACCTGATGTGAATATTCCAGGTACGGCATATAATTTACATGGAATTTTCATTTATTGTCGATGACTCGACCGATTTGTGAGCGATGATACTCAGATAATTTTAATTTTCTGTAAAAGCGACACTTTGGGATCAAACTTGATCTTCATCGATATGTTTGTGTTATATATTGGTCTACGGTAAAACACACGTGAACTGACTGGTACGCCATATTGACAGCCGGAAGCAATCAAATATTCAAGCAAATGTTTACAACGGGATGTTTATTGTTGAATATTGCAAAGTCACGCCATGTAAAACAATAAAAACAAGACTGAAGTCTGTAAGATGCTTGTTTTCTTTGTCATCAATGTCATCATAAACATGACAATTAAATTTCAGATCTACATCATTAAGACGCTTGCGTTTGATCCCTCGGTCACGGTTTTATTTGGTTGTCTAGGAAACATTCATAACTACACCGCCCATTTTATGAATTATGACCGATTAGCATCATGAATGTATTTATATTAATTTGTGGTGTTTTTATTAATTGAGTGTTAATCTACTTTGCAAGGGATACTTTTGTCTTTGTTGCGTGCAATTTGGGAATTTCCAACTCACGTATATGGTATTCTAATATTGCCGAGTCATCAACACGGAGCAACTTTTGATTATGATTTATGGTTATATATACTCATGTCCATGGATAGAGAAGTATCGAAAAACATCAGACGCGGAAGAATATGCATTTTTGCAACATCACGAAAAAATATATAGAGAAATTGATTTTAGATAATGCTTGTTTGCCAGACACCATATATGCCACTGAATCAATTTTCAGATTAAAATGTCGCAGTGTTCTTGCAATTATTCGTAAGAATGGTAAACATAGAACAACACGGAAGCATAGAGGGGGTGTGCGAATTTGCATTCATTTCCTTCCCACGACTGCCCACGACTTAACGAGATCAACAAGAGTTTTCACATGTCCCCTCTATGCTTCCGTAGAAAAAAGAGGCGCAAATATTGCTAGAAAACTTGACTTTTCTTATCGATAACATGTGTATAAAAATCGTCAACAAAATTTCTAGCGGACAATTTGCATTCCAATGGGCACCAAATACGCACCTCTGCTAGTGATATTTCAGGAAGTTGCCACTTTTGGTATGCTTTCAACTAACCTTCATTACGAGCTCGATAAATTTTTTTCGAATGTTAACGTCCCATTCATTAAGAACATCTCGACCTCGCTTTCTTATAATAAATCAAAAGTATTCACAACTTACTCGATATTCCCGAGTTTCTTCTCAATGCGAGGAGTTCATCTGTAGAGGCGAGGAGTTCTTTTCAATGCGAGGAGTTCATCTGTAGAGGCGAGGAGTTCTTCTCAATGCGAGGAGTTCATCTGTAGAGAAGAGGAGTTCTTCTCAATGCGAGGAGTTCATCTGTAGAGAAGAGGAGTTCTTCTCAATGCGAGAAGTTCATCTGTAGAGGATTTGTTTTCACAGGAAATACTCACTCTTCACAGAACCCTTTTTTTCGTTTTTATGTTTTAATATAAATCCACAGTGCTTCTTTTTGCATGATTTATTATCTGTTTTAGTTAATATGTTTGTTAATAAGATCTTCCTGTTCCTTTGGTTGCCTGCGGTATTTGACAAAGCATTTAACGTAGGTGTCCATGCACGTAACAATCTATGTAGCAAAAAAGCCTGGGCTTACACATCATTTTGACAACACCAAAAAAAAAAGAAAAACTCTTTCAACAGCGTACCATCCCAAAATACACATGCTTTTAGATTTTTCATTTCCGTGGAATAATTTTACCGAACTCCATTTCAGAATTTGCGTAGATGAGTACCAATCTCTACCTACCCCAAAATAAGCAAAATATTTGTTAAATAATAGGAGAAAATGACATTTTCTTGCTTTAAAAGGACCATTGAAACTGACGCCAGAACACGGGAGAACGCGTCTCAGGCGTTCTATAAAACAAAATTCTCCGGGGAGACCTCCCGGACTACCTCCCATACCCTCCCCCTCCTCGCGCTTTGGATCTTCGGCAGCACATCTGATCATTGGGCTTACACATTGAAAACCCGTTTGTTACGCCCCTGGTATCGTGACATAATAACGGTTACATTGAAATTTGCTAATATGTTGAATTGAGTAAATGACGTATCGATATCGAAGGAAGAACAAGTGGGACCAAATAAGCACATACGCATCAGGTAACTCAAAAGTATTCCGTTCTTGCTTTAGTCTAAATATTTGTGCCCAAAAAAAATGTAAAATGCAAAAAACAAAACACGTTGCATACTGTAGCTGCTTATCCAATACTAGTATATAGAAAACATTGCGTAACCTCATAAGTTTAAGCTAATTGTGTAGTATATACGATGCTTAGTCCGTTGATACGGCAGTTTTGCATCTTCGGAAGATCCGCCATGACAGTAAAAGAAAGACATGGATATTATGAAAGAATAAATTAATAATAAGGTGTTATGTCTGTTTGTTTGTTTTAATTTGGGGTTTAGAATTAACGCCCCTTTCTGAATTCAACAAATCTCTAGATCATATCGAGACGGGGGTCACCTTGTGACAGTTAGCACTGAAGGCAACTTTATAGTACTGTCTCACTGAAGTATCACACCGCAGACACATTGACATAATACTAGACTCGGTCACATTATCTTATTAGCGAGCCAACCAGTCGTGTCCTTACCCAAAGTGCTAAGCGCTTACCGATAAGATGACCTAATTACGTCTAAGGTTATTCGGGTATCGAACCCGCGACCACCATACACGTAGTTTATTATGTAAGGTTATATGAAGTAATATTTATAAACAATAATGCGATTGATATGCGTAATTGATGAATGAAAAAAATCATGCATAGAAAAATCAAGGCTATTCATCGAAATTTTTCTTTATATAACGTACAAAAAAATTTTGCCGTGCGCACGAGATATGTTTCATTTGAGTTGCACTGAAAGGAACACCGTACTTTTGCGCTGTATCTATATTTACCACTTAAAAACACTACATAGCGAGACGTCAGACTAAATATAACCCTATTTAGCGGCGTGCGACACCGATATACTTCACTTAGCTGTCAGGTGTTCGTCGAATCGCCACCTAATACACACACCTAGGTTTTACGAGTATACGTACATCTAGAAGTATGTCTAACGGTAAGTGAAGCTTTTACTACTCCTTTAATTCAAATTCCATTGGTCTCAATCTATATTAATTCATGTATTGCAAAACAATTTTTTAAAGAAAATGAAAATAAAGTGATCGGTTTGTCTCAGTTTTGACTGCAAATATTTATTTTATTGTTTTTTTCATTTTTATGTCTTTTGCTTTAATATGTTTCTTCGCATAAGGAAAAAATAATGTTTTCAACGTTTTAGTTGCTGTTGGTATAATGAGTGCGTCCTTATTAATCACCTCGTAATAAACATTGTGTGCTCGCATTTGGTGATAAACACATCCGACGTAGGTCAAACGAGTTAGTGTATATAATAAGATTACCGTCCTTCACGTGAACTTTCTATCAAAAAGGTATTATTGTATGTTAAAATAGTGGGAAGGGGGAATAATTTACTCTTTTGACAGTTAATATATTTCAGTATACGAAGGATTTCGCGTTTCAAAGAAAACATGCACATCAATTCTTAGTAATTATATAAAACTGAATATATGTCAGTTTTAGAAATATATAGATTAAACTGAAAAGGACACCATATCTATGCACGTGTGGACTGCAAATTTACTTTTTGTAGTTATTAAAATGTAAGAATTGTTATGTTACCACGGAGAAATTATTTTTTAATAATTGATTAAAAAGCAATAATATTCGAGCGATACCAAGAGTGTCTGTATTGCAAAGTATTATGTAATGCAATGTCAACGGGCTCAGGTATGTTAGTTTCCTCGCCTTTGGAAGAGTTTGGTAGAAAACAATGATTCAAAAACTTATAATTGCATCATAAGAACCAATATTTTTGAAAAAAAAAATAACATCGTTAGGACCAATAATTTGAAAGTGAATTGGCATCGTAAGGACTTCTAATTTTGAAATATAATGACATTTCATATTAGGACAATTAGTTTGAAAGTATAACGGCATCATAGGGACTTCCAATTTGAAAGTGTATTGGCATAGTATAGACCATTTATTTGAAAATATAGAATTATTATTATTAGAAGGCTGGATCGTATTCAGCGGATGGGGGTGAGACAGCTGGTGGCAATCCCCCCCCCCCCCACCCCCATAAATTTTGCAATCATGTTTTCTTATTTTCTTGGACAAAATTCCCGGCAAATCGGCAAATATCATTGTGCGGCAGAAGAAATGTTTTGCCCCGCCCCCTAGGGCTACGGTACTAGAAGGACCACTCAATTAAAAGTATAATGGTATCATAAGGACTATTAATCTAAAGTAAATTATAGCATCTGAATGACCAGTAAATTACAAAATAAAATAGACAGCATGAAGACATCTAATTTAAAGAAACAATATTTTTACATTATACATGTATGAGGACGACTTATCAATTACATTATCAGGACCTGTATAACTTGCATCAAAAAAGTTTACCAGTGATCAATTCCATCATCGCTGACTTTTGCTGTGCTGGAATATGCTCATCATATTTATACTTTTTCGTTTACAAAATGAAGAAGATTTTGTTTTGTTTTGTTATAATGGAACTTGCTTGATTTGTAAGGGAATATCGTTACGTTCAGACTAAACGTGTAAGAAATAGCCTACCAATACATTTCAAAAGTTATATTTAGCTGTAAAGTAGTAACAGTTAAACAATATAAAGCGTTTGTCTAAGTATAAAGTCACTTGTAACAAAATTAACGTACTCCGTAGTATTTCAAATTTTGAATAACACAAATTAACTTCAACGTTTATTTTTTCACACAACTTTCTTTCAACCAAAGCACCAATCCCTACAAACCCCACTGTCCTGCCTGCCTGCCTGCCTGCCTCTCTCTCTCTCTCTCTCTCCACCCGATTTACCGAGCACCCTCTCATTCCATCGAACGCATCCAAGACCCTCCCTGTCCATCAAACGCACCCAACAACCTCTCCAACCCCTCCGACCCAGACCCCCAACGCGACCCACGAACCCCTCTCTTTTTCGTCTCAGTATCTTTGAAAAGAATATCTAGAGTCATTTTCAGCCGAAAAGTTTTAACTTGATTTTTTTAACAAAATAATTTATTTTGTGTAAACATAAATGTCACAATAAGGCCGATATTATCTGTAGTTTGCGGTTAGGATGATAGCGCATTTACTATCAAGCTAGATTGCACGCATATCAATATTTAATTTGTTTTCAATCGTGCGTATACAGCACTCAAAGGAGATTATATTTGTCAATAACTGGGAATGATAATGCAAAATTGGATTTGCTGTGAAATGATATTAACTCCAATGCGTATCGCGGTAAACATTAAAGGCAGGTAGTGAAAGTCTTAACGGTTATAATAACGCGTCGGACAATGATAAAGCAAAAAAAGCTGGCCCTCGTTTTCTCTCGCTAGCGCTGTTGGAAAAATGAGTTTAAAAGTTCACCGCTTTATATTGTGTACGATATACCTGCGTACACCGTAGAGTTACACATTCAACTCTAATGATATGATATATGTATATCTTTATGAAGAGATCAATGCTCTTTAAGGAATAAAACGTTTACTTGCTCCAAGCGTGCGTCATTTTCGCTTTTATCTCTCAACCACATGTTTAATATGATCCCGGAAGTACAAAGTTTCTAAATAAAATGTTTGCTTTAAACTTTGAGCATGTGGCGAGTTTCTTTTGTGCCCTAATCATTTTATCGCGCTCATTAAATCTTCATTTTTATAAAGACAAACACGGCGTTACATGTAGAACCATTTTATCAACATGTGATTTCTATAAATGTATATGTAAATTATACATTATTAAAAAGAGTTGCCATAAATATGATATATGAGATATTCAAAATTGATAATTGTTTCTTCTTGTTTAAGACATATAAGAGATAAAAAAAATGATATGAAAGATATTTAGATAGTAATGCTATAATTTTTTAGCGGGTGACACATGTGTAGCAGGAAGCGCTTACCATATCGCGAGCACCTGGTTTCACTTCTAGTTTTTTAAAGTGATGTTTCAATTTTTAGTTAATAAATGTATATTTGGTTCATTTTTCTTTGTGCGTCTAACGTTTTCTTATTGTTTGCCAATGCCCATGGACTTACGGCCTTAGAATATCGTCTTGGTTTTTCGATTTACTATTTTGTTTTACAAGAGATAAAGAAATGTGATCGTTATTTACTAGAGACATTCCTGATGCTAATTCGATAAATATGAATTTTAGAGATATCTAAATAGTATATCCACGTGAAAACAGATATAATGTACGAGAAAAATTAAATATGATTGTTACACAAACGATAATCAAAATATTATTACTATAAATGTGATTTTAGAGATATTTTAAATACTATTGTTATATTTTATTGATCAAACATATACATTTTGATAAGTGTGTGTGTGTGTGTGTGTGTGCGCGCGCGTGCGTGCGTGCGTGCGAGTATAAAATATTTGATTTGTTTACGTATGACATAAGAGATAATTACAAATCGGTGATGAGGGGTGATCAAATGTATGACAGAACTGCTGAATACAATAAGAGTGCTATAAACGATGCGTGAAGAAGAATTAACATGAATATAACTGTAACATTTACCGCTTTCGAAACGATACATGTAGACTGGTGTATTTGTAACTTGTATATTATAATTATCTGAATTTTATGATGTTCTATGATATTCGTATATCTATATTTTTTTGTTCTTCTAAGGTCTAAATACTCATGAACATTTGTCATTTTATTACAGGAAAGAAACTCAATCAGTTTGGTGACTACGAGGATACCACGCACATGACGTGTTCAGAATGGAACGAACGATGGAAGAAAGAGCAGACGCAGTTTCATATGAACAAGATTCATCCGTAAGTCAACAAAAACGAGTAGTTCAACAAACTCATTATCACTGATGGTAACTAGCTTACATACTGATCTTCACTATACGTATACCACACACCGCCATGCTGTGTGAACTTGGTTCAATGACGACTGTATTGTAAACCTTCGTCTGCTCGTTATAAAGAAAAAACTGTTCCATTCAAACATGACATCTATCTGTCCTTGAAAATATGCAGAGAGCATATGTTATGCATTTAAGAGGTACGAAAGCCTAGATGGACCACGGGGATTGTTAAATTTCTTTGGGAAATATTGTGTCGTCATAATGAGAAAACTTACTCGTTATTACGGAAGAATTATCTCGTTTATCTGACTTTAACGAGAAAATTAAACTCGTTATAACAAAATAATAATTTTTCTATATTACTAGAAAAACAAAATTGTTAATTATGAGCTAAAATAACTCGTTAACTCGTATATATTTCTCATTATTATCTCGTTATAACAAGTTACAATGTAGTTCCCGAGATAACAATTTTTCTCGTGGTCCTACCGTAAGATTAATACAATTAAGACAACGCAGGTACCTATTTTGCAAGCCCCTTTAAAAGACCAATGCTCCAATATTTGGAGAGAAAAAGAATAACTAAATTTGCGGTTATTTCAACATGATGGAAATCGGTTTTTTTATACAATATATCAAAACTGCGTAAATATCTAAACCGTCACAAGTTTGGACTTTTCCGGCCGATTGTAGATGGTCCCTGTGAAAAATATAATATAAATAGTTAAATCAATACATTTCATTGATTGAATAATCAAAATATGCTTTACAATTCGTATTAAATCCTTTGGGAAAATGAAAGATAGCTTAAATCCCGACACTCTCGAACGAAATCCTTTGCAGTCTCAGTACTTGTAGGATTTTTAGTTAGTCAAAAATATAAGTCTCTGTTTGGAAGTCGAAAATGCCAAAACTCTTAGAATATTTGCTTTTCAAAATACTAAAGCTGTGAATGATTTGCCCTTTCTCAGATTGTGATATACTGCACTTACTAGGAAAAGTTAGCTGTGATAACTGTAGCTCGTTTTGTCCTTAAAGGCTGGACAGTTTGGCCATGGTGACAAACTGTCCTAATGATAGGCCAAAGTTAACTACTGTTCCCAACGCTATATGCATCCTATACTAATTAATCCGTGTGCCATGTTGACTTGGTTATAATAAATTTAATGCATCGTGTATCTTACTCATACACATCCTGTAACATGTGTCACTCGACGTGATAACTTATTATTGTTTATTACAAAGACCAATATGTAGTACGTGAAGATTTGAATTAAAACCAATAAGACGAATATTGCATCGCCATATTTTCATTTACATCAGCGAAATTATAAACGGTAGAGTAGTTAATCTTTCGTCCTTTCTAGTCGTCTGCGGTTGTTTAATTGTTCATTCAAATCACCGCAAGTGTTTACGGTAAATACTTCTCTGATTGACTTAAAGCGTCAGAAACTGACAGAAACGCAGATAGAAAACTAAGAACAAGGTGTGTAGATTAGTTAAAAATTATCAGTAAGTGAGGTTGACAAGTACTTGAATAAAATTTATAATTCTTAAATTAAGATTAAATTATTGATATAATAACACGTATAAAAAAACCGGATATTTGTATCAAAAACCATCAGAATGACGTACACTGTTGCACGTTCCAAGTGCAAACATAGGACAGTCGCTATGAACGTGTCATATTAAGTGATGATGTTTACTTCCCTATTTTCACGGTATGCATATTTAACTATTTAAAACATGTATGTACCACGTATATTAAATACCCCTTGTCTCGTTTTCATGTCAGAATATAGAAATAGTATAGGTTTGACAAGCCGACATTAAATTGCATCTTTGTTGGTGAATTCTAATAGAAGATTATATCATCGCGCCTCTTATATATCAGAGAATCTTTTATTATCGCACGTCTGAATCAGAAGTGTAAGAATATCTAAATCAGAGGTGTAAAAATGTCTGAATCAGAGGTGTAGCAATGTTATACAAAAAGTTTACCTTGTATAACCATGGTGTGTTTGTGAGAGATGTGTGTGGACGAGTAAAGCGTATATGTCTATATTTATGAGACATGTCGAGTACAGTGTTTACATTACAATAGTCTCATACCTTATATATTTAATGACATAGCTGACTTTTTTTTACGGGAGACGTGTATGTATGAGTATAGTGTAAAATGTAACACTTCTGTACAAGTTTCTGTTTTATTCTTTTTGATGACATCGCAGAAAAAGAGAATATGCTCCCGGCAATCATAACAAATGATTATAAGTGGTATAAATTGCACACATTCTGTTTTAGCAGTTCACTGTTTTGATGACTTGATAACATTATACTATTCCTATATGTATACTTCTAAACAAGGTACGCTACAGTCGATGTTTGTCATGCTGTTTCCTATTCTTTGTCCATCTCTTTCTTTCCTTCTTTGTCACAACTCTCATCACCGCCCCCCCTTCTTGTTCTAGTTCTAATCGCTTTGTTTTCTTTTTCCCTACCATAAGTCTCTATCCTTTTTTCCCTTTCTTGTCCCAACTTTCTACTTCTATTCTTCCCTGTCCCAAATCTAACCTCTCCCCTCTGTCTCTTTCTCTCTCCCAAATCTCACCCTTCTCCTTTTCTATGCACCTCTCTCTCTCTCTCTCCCACCTGCCTTTTTCAGTTCACTAGAATTTCCTATGCCTACTTTTCTTTCGTAATAACCCGTATATATAGAAACTCGACATCGATCTCTGACCCTAGTTTGTTGTCAGCCTGTTACTTTATGTATATT
>JAUMGZ010199491.1:0-12634 GCA_032359645.1 Pododesmus macrochisma | reverse complement strand
ACCTCCCCTTTTGGAGAGATTTGGTGAATTTTAAGAAAAATTCCTATGTGTTGAACTTTTTGATGAATTTTCATAGAATTTCTGTGTGTTAAACTTAGGCAGCCAGTTTTCAATGGATTTCCTAAACTTTGATTTATTTAATCTATAACTCCCAATATAATAAATGCGTTTTTCTGCATGCATAGTTTTAAAAGATATATTGACCCAAGTTTGCCCTGGGCGACGCAGGTTAGGGCCGATTGGCTCTTGTTGAATATTTTGTGACTTTCGAAAAGGACATAGCCAAATTATAACGTACTTGAGGTTCACACAATTTTATTATAACAAGCTTGATGTAATTGAAGTTTACTCAATTTTTGTTGTACATGTTATTCATATATTTTCCTTCCTTGACATTATACATATGGATACTTAATATATGTATATTTTTATCTACACAAATTGACATATTCATCCACAGAATGTAAGAAAGCGAAGGCAGACATGGAGGCCATCAAGGCACAGGCTGAAGGCACAAACAAAGAATATGACCGTCTGCTCAAGGAGCATGAACAACTGCAGGTAAAGCATTACTTATGTTAAACAAATGACAAACTCACAGCATAGAGAAAGTAAGTGAACAAGAAAACTTAATACATGGCTTATACAATTAGAAACCCAGAACAATGAGCTACACACATAGTAATTACTCGCCATTATTCACCATTTGTAAAGTTTTAACACTTTCAATTCTTGCTCAAAATAGGCCTGAATCAGTTGTAAATTAAATAAGCATGCATGAAGTTAAGTTTATTGATATTTCGTAAATATCCATATAAGGTCAAGGCTACAGAAAGCTTCACAACCATTTCATATGTATCCATAGGTCAAGGTTACACAAAGCTTCACAAATATTTAGTAGCACAAGTCTCTTGAACAAGACATTTTATTCTAGGAAATTCAGTTTTGATACTGTATTAAGCGTTATCTATAAAATGCACCCCAAAGTCTATTGATGAAATGATATGCTAGAGGAACAATCATTGAAGTTGGCAACTTAAGGTTATTCTTTTGAAAGTGACAAAAATGGTAGAACTCTTTCATGGAGTCACATTTAAATTGCAGCAGTTATCGAGAAATCGAGAAAGCTTTATAGATTATTAAACTATCAAGAGTTCCCTTAAATCGTGAATATATTTTCTCCAAAGTACATCTTTGCTAGCCAATGTAAACAAACCAATTGCTGTCAGTTCGTTTATCATATGAAAGTGAAATGTAGTGTAGCAAAACTTGGCTTGTGCAAGATGCCTAAACTATTAAATGCATTTTTTTTCTTGTCCTTACAGAAAAAGGTGAAGGAAGGTGATGACAGTAAGAAAGATAACTAAACGACTGAGAGGACTCCAACAATCAACATGACAGTAAGAAAGACAACTGAACGACTGTGGAGACTCCAACAACAGAGCTGTGAATGTGATTATGTGTGGACTTGTTGTGAATGACACGTTGGATATATATATTTATCAGACATGTGTTTGAACTATTGGTATCTCACCTAGAAAAGTTCCCTCTCTCTGTAGTTGGGTTAATAATTCCTTACATTAATATTTGTCAATGTTTTTACCATCGTTGTAATATTTTGATTTGTAACTAAGAATAGTTCTGCTTTTTAGTCACTGCTTTGAAATAGAAATGATTTGGTTTCAGGTGCTTTAGTTACCATACCCTTGGAACAATGTGTACTAAATGTGGTTGTAAAACATTTTTTTCATTATCCATTTCACTGCTGTACAGAAGGTAATATGTGTGCCTCAGTCTGAACTGCTTTTGTTAGCCTTGTAATATTTATTTACATGTTTATGTTTGTGTATGAAACAAATTTATCTTTAACCAAATAAAAGAAACAACATGTGTGAGGTAAAAATGTATTTACAATTACTATAGTATATCTTGTGCAACTACTTCTAAAGGAATGTAGATATCGCATGTTAGTTCACGAATAATATTATGTACCTGGGTGTGGAATGGAAACATTCATGAATTCATTATTTGAAATTTACTATCATTATACATAACTTCTTTATTTTCAATAGATCATATAGACTTTTCTACACTTATATTTGCTTTTTAGCTCACCTGACACTTAGTGTTATGGTGAAATATAGGGACTGCACACCATCCATCTTCCATTTGTAAACTTTGAAATTTATAATTTCTCCTAGTATGCAATTGGTTAATCTTGGCAAAACAACTTAGATGGCTGTTTCTCCCATGATCTCCTTGCAGAATAGTGTTCATATTGTTGAGACACCATCTAATATGGATACTTGGGCATTTGACTATTTGAGACCTTTGAAAACAATTAGGCATATTGGACATTAGAGTTCTAATATATCTAATAAAGCAGTAGTTTATGCTTAAAATCAGAAAAATGTCAGCATAGGTTTTAAAATGGTGGTATTGTCATTGCTGAGTATTAAGTCTAAGAAGGACGTTTTAGTCCTCCATATGTTACATGGTAGTGTCTGTTACTTATTGTTATGATCAATACCCCAGTAGTTAGTTCCATACATTTTGCTCTTTTTTCTGGGTTCTAATATTCTTTTGTCATATCAGTTTCTTCATGATATCTGTTTTCCAGTCATATACAATGAATACTCTACACATATTTAATCCCTTCTCCACAATATGGGGGCCCAAAAAGACGTTGATTTATAATAAGTTGTATGATTTGTGTGCAAAAACGTCCGATTCAATGATTTTGAAAGACAAGACTAGTATAATATTCTACCGCTATATTGTGCTTAATTTGTAATATTAAGTAAATATGTATTTTGATGTAGAATACACATGAAAACACCAGGTCATTATATTCAAGAATTGTACAGATAACTTTAATGTTTGACAGAAGTTGAGAGTTGACATGAAACCATTGATATACTGTAGATTTACTGTAGAATGACTAATGCTTTACATGTAACAAACTGATCAAAATAATCAAACAAATCATTTTTTACTTGAAATTTGTAAAAAAGAGAATAATGCTTTTATTTAAACATCCTTTTTAAGAAATTAACATTACTGATATTGTCAAATAATGATTTCATATTCAAGTACAAATAACAATAGATTCACCAAAGGGGAATAACTCCTAAATTAGAGATTTCTTCTGTGCATCTCTTTATACAGCAAACTGACATATTTTTTTGAATTTTTGATAATGATTGATCGTTGTGTTAGCATTCCTTTCAGTGTTTTATGCAATTTATCCATTAATGATGCTCTTCTGTAAACAAATTTCTTTGTAGACATACACGTGGTCTATTTAATAAAATATTTATATATTATATTTGTTTGAATTGAATTTGTACTGGCATACTTGTCAACATAGTTGTTATGTGAAATTGGTTTCACACCTGCTGGTCATATATGGCAAACATTGATTCAAAAATAAACAATCTTTAGGCTTCCCAGTCTGGGTATCAAAAATTCTATGTAGGGCATATAGAATGATTGATTTTGTGTCTGGATAGTTTGACAGAGTTGGGTATCCTGTCATTATGTCTGCAGCATGATGTTCCAATGAGAAAGAACTATAAAAGAGGGCCTGGTTTTACAGAAACCATGTTGATATGTACTGAAAAATGATGTAGAATTGTAAAAACCTGACATAATAATTCTCATGTGGTTATATAAATGTTATCCTTGTTGTAAGTCCTCAATTTACCTTGTACTGAGAATTATGGGTTACTTTGAGTCCCGTTCTAATGTTAATCTTGTTCTACAAACAAACAAACAAATAAATAACGACAACTACAACTGTTTGATCATACCAGGGCAGTGGCTCACTTAATGCTAGATCGAATCCTGGTCAGGTCAAAACCAAAGATTTTAAAATTAGGCTTTCTTCTCGCTCCCTGCTAAGCGCCCAGCAATTCTGGGTAGGAAGACTGGTTGGCTCGCTGTCAGGATAATATGACTGAGTGAAGTATCATGTCTGCAATGGATATTTCAGTACAACAGCACTATAAAGTTGCCATAAGAGTGCACTGTCACAAGCAGACACCATCTCGATATGACCTATACATGAATTAAAGGGTCCTTGAACCCAAATAAAACAAACACTGAACTGTTTGATCATAGTGTATTTTCCATTGTTCTTGCTGTTATTGTGAATTTTGATTGTTACATGTATGTGCCTTTATTTTATTTCATGGTTTTTGTGTCATTTTTAAGGTTTCAAAAAGAGTGTGTTCCGCAAAATTTAAAAATCCTTTGATTCCTGATAGGGCTGTTATATTTTCTTTGTCCAAGTAAATAATGAATTCTGCTGATATTGTTCTGTCAACGATTTGAAATTGTGTTCTTTGAATGGTGGGTAGTTGTCTGCATTTTATTTGATTGTATTCAGTCATTATTTGGCTATATTTATACCCCTGCAACAAGGTTAACGGGGTTTACAGGAATCAGCTTATCCGTCCGTCCATCCCTCTGCCTGTAGACAAAGTTTGTATGTATTCTGGTTTTTTTCAGTGATGTTTGTTCTTGCTTATGGTATAGTAACATTATCTTGTGTAGTTTGCCCTTACGTGATTTTGTAATTCATCCCCTTTAAGTCCATGTGGACCAAAGGTCCAAGACAGACTTTTCTCATAAAATCCTGTCCATCGTAGAAAGCCTATTTAGTGCTCAATCATTAATAGTCTAGTTCCCATTATCTTAATATATCTGTACACCAAATTTGAACGAAATCTTGTATCTCCTTGAAAAGCTAACAGCGCGGTGGCCCGGTGGTTAGGGTGCTCGCTTCTTGCTGGTAGACTGGTGCTAGAATCCACGGTCCTTGGTTCGAATCCTGGTCAGGTCAAATCCTAAGACTTTAAAATTAGGCAATCTTCTCTCTCCCTGCTAAGCACCTAGCATTACTGAGTAGGAGGAGGACTGGTTGGCTTGGTGTCGGGATAATGTGACCAAGTGAAGTATAGTGTCAATGTGTCTGCAGTGTGATATTTCAGTGAGACAGCACTTTAAAATCACCATAAGTGTGCACTGTCGCAAGCAGATACTGTCTCGATATGACCTACACTTGAGTTAAAGGGACCCTTAATCCCAATAAAACAAACAAACTTTTGGAAAAGCTAATACTTGTTGAAACTTTTGGAAAGCTAATACTTCTTTCATTTTTGGGGTAGATGATTTTTGTTGTAAATTTTGGAAAAGCATATACAATGTACCATACTTGCATCTTTTGGGAAAGCTGATAATTTAACTTTAGTAATAACTTAAGGGCATGGAGAACAATTTGTTCAAGGTGTGGCCTTGGGGTCAAATATAGGTTACACTTTTTTATGGGTCAAAGTTAAACACAATAGCCAACAATTTCTTCAAAAGTACTTTTATCCAAA
The DNA here is from genome assembly GCA_032359645.1 of Pododesmus macrochisma. Taxonomy (NCBI): domain Eukaryota; kingdom Metazoa; phylum Mollusca; class Bivalvia; order Pectinida; family Anomiidae; genus Pododesmus; species Pododesmus macrochisma. The sequence goes on along the minus strand of JAUMGZ010199491.1, from coordinate 7,250 downwards.
CATGGTAGGAAGTTTCCTGAGGGGAAGGGAATGCAGATTTGTTCAAATGAAGGTTTAACAATGTTTACTTTTCACATTTCCACTTCTTGTCTAAAGCTACTAGCTCAATTTCATGCAAACTTGGTAGAAGGCTTACCTGGATGAAGGGGGTTCAGATTTGTTTAAATGAGGGGGCACAATTTTTGGGCCTAAATGGGGGAAATTTGATAAAATTTCAAAAACCTTATAAACTAAAAGGCCTATAGTGTTTTTAAAATGCTTTGCCATGTAGTAACTTTAGAGCAATGAGAACCGTAGAGATTGTTCAAGGCATGAACCTTGGATCAAAAGTACATTCTTTCTTAGCAATTTTTAGTCCATTTGTACCAAAAGTCCAAGGTGGACTTTTCTCATACAAATCCTGTCTGTTCGTCCATCGTTTAACTTTTGCTTTAAATGACATCTCTGAAACTACTAGGCAGATTTTAACCAAATTTCGCAGGAAGCATCCTTAGGAGAAGGGTATTTAAGATTGTACAAATGAAGTCCCTAACTCCCCAGGGGACAAATGGGTGGGGCCAAAAGTGGTATTTGACAGAATGCTTTTAAACAACATCTCTGAAACCACTGGGCAGAGTTCAATAAAATTTGGCAGAAAGCATCTTTAGGGAAAGGGGATTTAAGATTGTACAAATTAAGCCTCTGACCCCCAGGAGATAGGTGAGGGGGGTCCAAAAGGGGCAGTACGCCTTTAAACGATATCTCCTTTGAAACTACTTGGCAGATATGGGCCTCTTGTTTCTAAATGTTTGCATATCAAAATAAATTTGTGATATACAAACATCTTCCCTTAAGCCTGCTGGTAGGTTGGTGTTAAATGCCAGACAGGGGTTAAAATTCCCGCCACGTCAAAACCTAAGACTTTAAAATTAGGCAATCTTTTCAATCCCTGCTAAGTGCTCAGCATTTCTGGTAAAGAGAAGGGCTTGTTGGGTGGGTGTCAGGATAATGTGACAGATTGAAGTATCATATCGATGTGTCTGGGGCATGATATTTCAGCTAGATAGCACTACAAAGTCAAACTAAGTGTGCACTGTTACAAGCATACACTGTCTCAATATAACCTTAACATGAGTTGAAGGGACGTTAAACCACATTAAAACAAACAAACAAACTTCCTTTTAACCCCCTCCCTCTAAAATAATAATAATTTAAAAGAACAAAAATATTACTGTTGTCACGTTTTTATATAATACAATAATCAAATCATAAGACACGAAAACATGAGCATGAATTATGAAGAGATGATTAACACCTTAACTATAATCAACATTTGTATATATTTCGTCAATCAAGACTATCAACCTTTAAACTGTTAGATATATCACAGTTATTATTTAAATAACAATACTGGATGTATAAATTGGGTTTCTTTGTTTTAAAAGTAATAGTTATTTTATAAATTTTACAGTTATGTGTACGTGTATATCACCAAAAATATAAACTACTGGTATGCATTTTTTTTTGATAATTAGGATACAATCTTTTTTTATTGAAAAGGAAAGGAACAATTTTATGAAGTAAATTTATCACTTTTTGTTTGCACAAAATAAACAGTAAGTGATTGGTTGGGATACAGTGAATGGTCAAGCTCATTAGTTAACCTCAACATTGATACATCAACAAACATCAGACATTTACAATGCCGCCCAGAAGTATAGAGGGGAGATAACAAAGCTTAAAATACATTCATAAAGCACACTCAAGCTTGTGTAGAAATAGATGCATATATATATGAAAATATAAAATAACTAAAACCTTTTACTATTGGCATTTTTCTTAAACATATATATATTTTAAAAATAAATAACATCTTACCATAACACAAATCAACTTAAATATATATTACAAATACTGGTATTGCTTAGTGTAACGATAGACACAGGACATAATGAAAGACAAGACAAACATTCACAAATATCTCATAATCGGAATTTACCTCTTACAATTGAATTGACTCTTTTTATATCTTACAATAGAATATATACTGTTTCAGACAGTAACTTCAATTATTGTTGAAATGTGTTATAATTGCTAGGAAATTGTTCTTAATGTTACAAAAAAAGTCTATGAAATTTGTCTTACTTATACCTTGTGGTATGAAATTATTTTACTGGAATAAGTTTCTGTGAATGTATGACAAACTGGTTTTATTTAACATTATACAACAAAAGTTATAAAGCTTAGTTTTCATACAAGAAGTTTTCATGTCCAATCAGCATTAGAAATATATAGATAAAAAGTATTTCCAACATTTATCTCCATCAAATTGGACTGCTTAAAAAAGCTGTATAAAACTTATGATGTCTCGTCTTTATTGTGTATAAGTATATAATGCTATTGTTTCTATGGCAACACATTAATTAAGGCACCTGGATCTATAAATATCTGTAGAAGAATATCAAAACATAAATGCTAGGGTAATGCTGATACATATAGCATGGACAAAGCTGTTCAAATTATTCCAAAGCATTTTGGCATCAATATAAATAGTTTTATATTTGGAAATTAAATAACAAAAACAACAATAAAAACAATTAAATATTTATATTTTCCACATTTCATTTAATTTCATACCGGTACATAGTTGTTCATATCCTATGTTAAAGGTAGGGTTATCTGTTTTATGCTACATTAAAATTCAATTAAAATTCAACACATGTGATTTAGAGTATCAATATGGTTCAAATACTGAAAATAATGAACATTATAGGAATAAATCTTCAACATACTGGAATAGTTATAATACTGAAAATATTAACCAATATCATTTCTTTCCATACTCTGAACATTATTTCTAAGAGTTAATTGAAAAACTGTAGCATCTCAGATAGGAAATCATGTCTAGAAAAATGAATAACCTGTTTGTTCTGTAAAGTAATCATTGATTAATTTGAATACCGATGACAGAATATGCTATTTTTCATGTGTTAGAAACATAAATGTTACCTCAAAGGGAGGTAATTGTTACACGCTAGATCTCAAGGTAGGACTACCTCAATATATTCAAAGGGAGATAATTGTGACACACTAGAACTCCACTCATCGCACCTCGGCCGATTCCGTACATGTAACCTCGGCTGTATCTATGATGTAAGCAGCCATGTCTATAGACTCGTTACCTCCCCTGATATGCTTTGCACCATATGTATGACATAACTGAGAATTCATTTACCATGTCTATAGCAAAACTTTAAAAATGTATACGTCCACAAAAATCTGGATGGTTTCCATAAAATAGCTTTTAATATAATGCATATTGTCTGATGATGTAAATATTGTACTATTTTCTATATACAAAGTGAGAGAGTCTGTTGACGGCGGAGAACCTTAAGGTATCTGCATATCACTTTATCTAATACATCCGAGGTATGATGTGAGGTACAGAATCGACCAAGGTTTGCTGATTGACTGGACCTCAAGGTAGGACTACCTCAATATGCTCATGGCAGTGTTGAGTGTTAAATATTCTCTGTGAGGACTTCAAATTTATAATCATATTCCTGGGCAATTTTATAGCATATAATAAAACTGTCCAGCAATCGACCTAGCTATACTACCAACCAAAACACAACATATAATGAGCTATTTTAATATTCTTAGGCACAAGATAAAAAGCTTCCAGATGCATGTACGAAAATGTACTCTGAAGAATTTTTAACAAAATATTTCTTTCGTTACTTAATCTGGATTTAGACTTTTATAAACCTATCTTCTCATTGTCTTATAGGTAATGCTTGAAGATATACAAAATAGATTTTTGTGTATTTGTCTTTTATGTTCCTATTTATGCGAAAAAACTTACTAGTGAAATATAAATTAACATTAATAATATAAGAACATTCAACCCTGATACAACGTTCTTATAATCTCTAGGAGAATTAGATAAAAATCTTCTCTGTTAAGTTAATTGTAATATGTTCGTTTTGATTTTAATCTAAAAAACTATCAAAGCTGCCATGACTTAATATTCCATCTATGATTATAGTGAAATTTAGCCATTTAAAATTCACTATCTTTATAACCTTATATCTGCGACTATTCTTTGTTCTAGGAACCTACCAGTACGAAACATTACTGCAGAGCAGGTCAAGTGTATTTTCAATAATGGTCATGTGCTTACCAATTTGTTTGTTGCCAATACGTGCTTTTCTTATCTAGTATAAAATTATGATGTGCATGCAGAAAGCTGTTGATGACCAATGTTTCTATATGTCTTTTGTAAGTATAAAAGGACATTTTTGTAAATGCATGTGTGATTATAACGGTTTACAAATTTGTCTTTGACAAACGTATCAAACATCATCATAAATCACACCAAAAAGTATCAACTAGATATGTGTTATTGTTTTGAGCTGACCAAAGAAGTCTTATATTTTACAAAAGAGTCATTGTTTTATCAATATTATAAAAGAGCTCTATTCTTTCCTATCTCAGATTCAGCCATCAACTTATAAAATGGCTTCATCTCTATTTCTCCCAGAATACCTGGATGTCGTACTTGTTGTCATGGGAGTCGTTTAAGAGCACTACTGAGAGATGTGTGCCTTTGCCTTGATGTGTCCATTGAGTAAATACGTCGCTCCTCCTTCATCATGATCAGTATACGGTCTTTGATTCTGTCCCTAAAGTAATATAAGTCTTGTGCAAAGATGTTTCACCTCTACTGTTGCAGTATTGAGCCATTGTTTCCGTCTCCAACAGAATGTAACTATAGTTGCAATACTTCATCCTTTTTCAGCAGACTTAGTATTATGTGTACTGTGGTCCTCAACTGTAGTAGACACAGTATTATGTGTAATGTGGTCCTCAACTGTAGTAGACTCAGTATTATGTGTACTGTGGTCCTCAACTGTAGTAGACTCAGTATTCAGTATGATGAAGTCCTTCTCTGCACGACTAACATACAGAAGCAGGTAATAAATGCATGAAACAAGCAGCCTTAAATTGTCTACTATGGTGCTAGGCAGCAAAGCTACGTGACAGTTCCCTGGAGTTGTCTCCCTGGAGCTGATAGGTTGCGCTTTACATTGGACTGAAAACTAACATATCCTGTTGGTGAAAGACTCATCGATATTAACTTCGCCGAATCAAGTTTTCTGAAAGATAAAAATTCAAAATTATAAACATGAAAAAAAACCAAGAATAAATCACTATTATTGGTTCATTACTGGGTAGAATATATACATGTAGTAGGTCTCAAGAACTGATGCAAACTCATGTTGTTTTTTTTTGGAACAAATATTCCTTGAAATTCACGTGTGATATTTAAACTCAAGTGGTAATAAATATTATCAATCATTTCAGATAAAACTAATCTATTTTTATATTTTTACACATACACTACTTGTGTGCTTGTTATCTCCCTTCGTTTTGTGTACTACGGCGGGTGACACATGTGAAGCAGGAAACGCTTACCATATCGCGAGCACCTGGTTTCGCTTCTAGTTTTTTTTAATAGAAGTTCGTGATATTCCTTAGAATATCGTCTTGGTTTTTCGATTTTTTTATTTTTTTGTTTAATTAGGGTTTAACGCAACTTCAAGAGTATTTCATCAATATCGTGATAAAATACCAAAAGAGAAAAACCAAATCATAGGACAGGAAGAGAAGCGGCGACAGGAACGGAAAAACAAAGCAATAGTGATAGTTCAGAAAGAATGATGAGCCTATGCAACGGCGTTTCAGCCTTCTCCTCTATCGAACTTTGCATGGTGATCTTCATTGTGCCAGGTGGTTAAAAACTCCTGTACACGGGACCGCCAGCTTAGCGTCCCCTCAGAAAGACGTGTTGATCTCTGACTGGCCTCTACCCTTCATCATATCTGACCTGAGTGACTCTACAAGAAACAGAAGTTGCCGCCAGCACAGCTTCACAGATCATCGAGATATCCAAACCTCCCACCACGATAAGGTGCCAAGCACAGGAAGATATGGATGAGGTCCTCACACGCAGTTTTTTTTATGTATCTTAGTTTAAAAGATATAAAATTTATAAGTTTTCCTGCTTGTAATTTTTATAGATAGTCATCGTGAATGTTTTTTAACATACGAGTTGAGATGACATTCACAGATTACATGTATATATCTTAATACGTATAGTATTTTAAGCTATATAAAAATTATATAGATTTTAGATAAATGTTGTTTAAACACACACTATTGATCAGGACGCCCTGTCAGGTCTAACAGTTGAGTAAACATACAGTGACGTGCCATACGTATTGTGACACAATGTATTTACACCATGTTTTTATCTATATTCCTTTGTATAGCAATTTGTAGAAGAAAATGAAATTTTCACAACAATTTTGTATAAATGCTCATGATTTTTTAAGTAATAGAAAGTTCAAAATGTTTCCTATGTTCTATATACATAATTTGATAACAATACTTAGAAGGATAGGGTTTTTATCTCGCATGTAAGACAGCACCAACTTATGCTCCTATTGACTTGAACTCGAATACAAATGATGTCACACTCCCACACCATCTCATTTAACCTATTTACGTCTTCTCCACGAATGCATCAGAAAAAGTTCGGACTTGAACACATATTATTGCAATCCATTTAAAACAAATTTACTTCTTTAGTTTATAGTTCCTAATGCAACGATCCAAATAGTTATCTAAGTGCGATCTGTATAAATGAAAATTTGTCTCGTATTCATACGCAGATGTTGTACACCGCGCACTCTTCGCACCTCGGCTGTATTATGTTATCTGACATAATGTCTAAATCACTACATTCAAAATGGCTCCGCCCACCAAAATCTGCATATCACTTTCCCTAATTTATAGGTATGGCATATTATAAACGAATTTCACTATATAATCTTTACTTGCTATCTATAAACAAAAATATAATCACAAATCTATTTGAAAATGCATTTTCTGGACGAACGACTTGCATTGTTCACACATAGACATCTAGCAGGAAAACTTGACACCTATTTTATGTAGTTTATGCGTCAAGATATGAAATGACCGTAGCAGGAAAACTCGAAAGCACTGTAGGGATGACAGTAGCAAATCAATCGCTATATAATTCATTGTAACGTTTCACTCTGTAGAGAATCTTTCCGCTGTTCGTTTGATATCAACCCATCCCTTCAAATAATGATTGTTCTTAGACCATCAGTTTTTCCACCTCAGATGTAGGGGCAGTGTGTATGAAAAAAAAGATACGGTCATTCAATCACCAATACCCC
>JAUMGZ010199480.1:0-12636 GCA_032359645.1 Pododesmus macrochisma | reverse complement strand
GCACGTCCGTAAATGACCTTAGCTGTTGATCGGACAATAAGCCCTTATACAAACAAACAAACAAACAAACAATCTTCAATACATGTAACACCTGTGTTTATAATGAAACATCATATCACGAGAATCGTGGGAAATAATGATAGACACAATAAGTGGAATCATTTAGAACAAAAAACATTAAAAAACAAACCAACAAAAGCCGCAATAAACAATCAGCACCAGAATAAAAAGAAAATAAAATGACGTCACAACAATTTCAAGACTATTCGTCCATGCGGTGGTTTAGAAATGCTTATCTCAATCCATATGCATTCAAGATCACGAAGCTCTAAGTCAGTCCAATGAATTTGTATACTTCCACACCAACGCCAGTGCGATGATCTGTCTTTATGGAAAGGGGGCATGAACGATTCGAGTGATGTTTCGGAATCTTCTATATCGGGTGATAGCCAAGATTTATTTAAAGCAATGAAGCAAGTCATGAGAAGTAAAATCTACATGTACTATGTCTATTTTGTCAGTGAAGAAACATTACAGTGTACAACCGAAAGCATGTTTACCGTCGTATAAGTGGAGGCGTTATTTTCCGAGGAAGTGTCGGAATGACTACTGTTTGGTTATTGGTGTACCTCTATGTCGCAAGATAGTTAGAACACTAACTTTATATAATACGAAACTTCAATTTAATAAAGGAGTGACATCTTACTGTAGCAATGAGTAAATCATATGCAGGAAAATAAATAATGCAAGGTGAACAGGCAAGTACTGATGTCAGTAAAAATATAGGTAACAGTTTGTATTTCCATAAATAATAAGATATAGTATTAATCGGGTTACAGGGCGTGAATGCATACAATGAAATATGAACGCATACATGGCATAACTCTGTTCATGTCAGATCTTATGTTTGTGTCTTGGATTTTAACAAGGAGAGATCGGATACTTTATATACAACATTTAGTGCCGGGTAGTCTAGACACAATAATATATATATTCATGAATTAGACACGACTAATACAAATCTTAAATGTTAATGATAAACAAAATGTTGATTAATAATATAGAAATATAATGCGTTCATAACCGACAACAGATGTATAGTACTGCTACACTGGTGAAATGTGAAATGCAAGGATATTTAATAAATTGAAAATATGCATATATAATATTATCGTTCGTTAGGTATGCACTATGATCAGCAATGGTCGCAACATGGTCAGCAGTGGTCATCTCCATCTATCAGCTTTCAACAATGTGTACGTCTATACTTAAACAATTGTTGGGCTTAATCTTGTTATAAAATGTTAATAACTTTATTTGGTTTTAGCAGGACGTGCTGATAAGCCTCTTTTTCAATATTCAAATAATTTGAAATATCGCAACAAAACTTGTTAATTACGTTCAAGTTTAGTCCGAATTGTCATAGTAATGAACTTTGTCCTGAAGTTTTAAGTAAAGTGATAAATTATTAATAGAGATATAGGCGAAAACGATGTTTTACCGGAACTACGGGACAATAACTCTTTAATTACGGGCTACCATTAGCGAAAATTGAACTTGTCCGGTTTGTCGATGTCTTTTGTTCAATTGATTCCAATCATCTTGTTTTTGTCCGAGTTTCTATTGTAATACATGTAGTATAGTTGTTAAATTAGTTCGTTAATAATTACTTAAGAAATTGAATGGAAATCATAATGGAAATATAACTTTGTTTACAACTCTCGGATAATAGTGGATATCAATCACACCCCAGCCTTTATGATAATAAACCTTGTCTTGAAGTTAATCGATTGATAATTGCTCCAGATATTGATCAGAAACTATGTGCCTGCCTGCCTGCCGGCCCGGCATCATGATACCACAAAGCCAAGGGCACAGATTGATAACTGTAAGAGCCGAGTGGCTAGATAAATAAATATAAACAATAAGCTGATCAAGAATAAAGATTTTAAAAAAGTCCGACTGACTGTCAAAGGAAAAAACGCATAAGAACTCAATATCCTCCGAAAAAGTTCAGACAGGGCCTGCCATCGAGCCCCCTTAAATTGTTGCTAATCAATATGCAGTTCGGAAGATTATGCAATTCAAAGGCTGTATAAGGATTTGTTTGTTTTTTTAGTTAGAGCTTACAGTGACGTCCAGAATCTTTCACCGATATTGTGAGAAAAGACCAAAGGAGAAACACCACAAGCGCAATACCATGCTTAATGTTCGCCTCACAGTACGTGGATCATGTTAACGATAGTGAAGACTGCAGAAAATTCTTCTGCAAGTAGGGGACAATGTGTCTGGAGATTTCATCCTTACCAAGATGATATTGAAAAGGTATAAGTTTATGGACATGAGAAAATAAATAAAGGGAAAACTTGAAACTCACACAGACAATATATGACTGCCGTCATGAGAAAAGGGCCCTTAACTTTCTGACGTCATAAACAAGCAAACGACTTTCAAAAAAGATTCTGCAGAAATTCGCGCAAATTTGATAAAATAAAACATGCTTGGTCGGCTGCATATCACCGACATCACCGCCATCGAGTTTGATTCCAACGCAATTAAACGCAATTTAACCTTACAACCAATTGCATGTTTGTGATATACCTAGAGCTAATGTCTTTTCAGGTATGTTATCGTTCTTTTTTCTTCTCTTTTTATGTTGCTAAAAAATTATTAGAGTGTATATTCGACCACCTAAGGTATATCTTTATCTAATGTTTTAAATCGTTGACATTCGTCTTTTAATATTTGAAGCTATCTAACGCACCACGGCGATTCCAAGTTTTCTTTCGTACAGACTGTCGACAATGTTAGGCCATGTTCTGTTATTTTCTGCCACCTTATAGATATATTTTCGGCCATCTTAACATATGGGTAATTAAGATAAAATCAGTGAACAAAAGTAGCAAATTCTTATCAACTTGAACACAGCAAACAACTTTCCATAATATTTACAGACATAATCAGTCTATTTTGTTTAAAAAAAGGGTTTTCCTTGTATGGCATCGGTAGCGTGGTTAAAGTGCAAACAGGAAACTCCTACTTATTGCGAGGCACATCTCGGGTGAAATTAAGACAAGATTAAAAATCACAATTTCAAATAGTTAAAGTTGTTACTAGAATCTATTGTTTGAACTGTTGGTACACGCCGACTACAAACTGTGTGTAAACACCCAGTGACATATGTGTAACAGGAAACGCTTACCATATCGAGAGCACCTGGTTTTGCTTCTAGTCATTTTAATAGAAGTTCGTGATGTTTCCTATTTTAGTTGATAAATTTATATTTGATTTTAATTGCTGTATGTGCCCAACGTTTTCCCTTTGTTTTTCCATGTCCATGTACTTACGGCTATAGAATATCGTCTTGGTTTTTCGTATTTATTACTTTCCTCCTGTTTTCTGCTATTCTAAAAGATACAAGCACAAATCACTTCATCAAGTTTATTGTTCTTTTTGCTCTGAATTAAAACGAATGTTTCGAAAAATAAAAATTTAAAATTAAACTTGCAAATGCTTTTTTCTACATTTCAATGACATTTTGAATCACAATCCTTTAAAGGTTGTGTATATGTGTCATAAGCAAATCATTCTTCGGTAACTTACTACAAATTATCATAACATGTTTTTGCTGATCATTTTGAAATTAGCTATAAACAATTGGTTTGTTTTTATTTTCAATATGTAGATTGAGGCATAAAGATTCTGTATACGTATATAAAATAGTTTTATAAATATATCAAAGATGTCTTAGCGTTAGAACCGAATATTTTATAAAATCAAACTATTTTGCTATTGTTTATTTTTTGAAAGACGAGGCCTTGAGAAGACATTACCATACAAAAGTGATGTGTTGCCACACTTATTTTCCTTCAAGAGCCACTCAAAAGTAGTGCGTGTAGCTGAAATTGGAATTTTTCTGAATTTCATCACAAAGAACCAATTATGTGTTCAAATCTCTTATTATGCATACTAGAAAGGAAGTTTTTATTTTAAATAAATATTGATACAATATAAATTTCAGATCAAATTAGATTTTTTTTATATTTTGCTATTTTTGCAGATTATTAATGCATCAAAATTCCATAGATACCAACAAATATGCCAACAAAATTTTATGATTTTCTCATATATCGACTAATAAAATTTGTTTCGAAATCAAACTTTTTTCCAAATTTGCCACTTTAAAAACAACAAAATTAACAAATAAAAATAATGGGTTGCCGACCTACTTTTTTCACAATTTTTGAACAAAAATTCAAATAAGGCGTACTTTTACCTCATGCCCCTTCAACCTTAAAATACAAAAAACGAATACATTCAACAGGAAATTAAAATCTTTGTAATTTGAGAATTATTCTTACACCATTTCATAAAAACCGCCCATTCGTTCAAAAGTTGTTTAACGTTGAGTTACCCCAGCAACGCAAAACGTGTCATTTCATGAACATTCAAAACCGCATCAAAACGTCAATGTTCGCCGCAACAAAATGTAGTCCCTCTGCTATGATTTGATGTGGCCTATGTTTTTATGTATATTTTGTTGCAATAGATTACTCTTAGTCTTATGATATAATTAGTAAATCAACACAGTTTACTTGTCTCAGAATTACATATTGTGTTTTAAAGCAGATTATACCCTACTTCCTGTCAAATCCTCACACTTATACATCCTTTAGGTACATATTTCTAAAATGTTTTTAATTCCATACAATGTTGGAAAAGAAATTTTTAGAATTTGAAAGGAAAGTGTCAACTAATATACTATTTTATAAAAATTTTACAATGTCCTAGCACATTTTAACGGTAATGATTTATATAATCTAAAACAACACGTTTTGAAAACGTTAAGATATTGTGCGAAATGTTTTCACAACGTTTTGACAATGTTGTTAAAGTAATGTTACAAGATAACATAGTTACGAACTTTTCAAAATGTTATGATCATGTTATGTTCTCCTTGGGAAACACTTTAAAAGCCTTGTGCTTTAAAATAGACGACATTCAGCTTCTTTCCGTAATGCCAACTTGTCTGTCTTTCCAGAACTCAGGAGAGGGAATTTTTTAAATTCTAAAAAATATGTTGGCATTGTACCTAAGCCGTTCATTGCTTCATGGTTGGATGTTAGATTTTTCTCACAAAATGATCTCACAGCTTCAATTGATCCGACGATTCCCTCAACAGGAACAAAGCAAACACAAACTTCTTCATATAGACGTTCATCCGGAACACCAATAACTGCGACACTTTTAACTGCCATCGTCAACTGATTGACTATGTCTTCAATCAAACCAGGAAGGATTTTCCTTGTACCGCGTGATATAACATCTTTTTGTCTTCCAAGTATAAATACACGGCCGTCGTCCGTTAGTTTTCCTAAGTCACCAGTAATATACCATCCATTTGAAGTGAAAGCTTGTTTAGTAGCTACTGGATCGTTTAAGTATTCTGTGAACATCGATGGAGTTCTAACTTGTATTGACCCGACTGTTCCTAAAGAGGCTGGATATCCCTTTTCATCTACAATTAAAAGTTCCACACCTGCAGTCGTGAATCCGACATCTCCAAACAAAAAGATTTCATCTCGTGATTTGACGTGTCTGATCGATATCGAATAGTCCTCAGTTGATGCATAGGATATCTGCAGATCTTCACAGATTGATCCAATGACTTCAGTGAAACTGCTTGGTATTATTTGTCCGGTAGTAGCAATGGTTTTGACCTTATAGTTTATCAATTCTTTGTTTTTAAACTTTGACAAAATATCCCAGATACAGTAAGGAGCAAGTACAGCAATGTCACATTTCTCCTCACAGATCAGATCCCAGATAAATTCACAATTATTTGTGTCCTTGGAAATGGACGAATCAACAAAAACTCTTGGAATATAAAGCAGATAAGGATCAACAATTGTTCCTCCACCCCATGAAAATGGTGTGCCATTAAACATTTTTTTGTGTTGTTCTGTTGACGATTCAATGTATGCCTCAACCATAGTAAGAGATCGATTGGAATGAGCGACCAATTTTGGCTTTCCTGTACTTCCTGACGTAGTGAAGACCATTGCGATATCTTCTGGATAAACTTGTGGTAGAACTATGCTGCTAACTGTATCATTTGTAATGATTCTTTCGACTGTGGAATATTGTTTCAGTTGTGGAATTGATGTTGTATTCATTAACAAGACGTGGTTTTCATCCATCTTAACTTCGATTGCGGGAGATGTTAATGTATTTATCAAGTTAATAAAATGTTGATTATTTTCAACATCGATGAATAAGCTTCGACATTGTGAGGCTTGCATTATTTCTAAAATGTCACTTGCGTTCTTTGTTGAATTTGATAGATGAACAGCGACCCCACCACATAGTAAAATGCCAAATTCACTTACTATCCATTGCAATGAATTGGGACCTAATATACCAACCTTGTCACCTTTGTTTACACCTAAGAATGTTAGGTGTTTAGCAATGCTCATAGCATTGGCAAATACGTCATTATTTGTAAGTGACGTCCTACTGCCATCTATATGTCTATGTATGTACTGTTCTTGATTAGGTTTTTCCTCCGCCAATGTCTGTATCAATGCGTTGATTGTTGTATACCTGAATGGCTGCTGTGGAGGGGTGTGCACATAGCTTAGTTTGCTCATGACTAACGAAAATTCTACAATCAGAAAATATAACATTTAAGATATTAAATTTGCTGCAGTAGCAAACATATGACATGAATATTACCTAGCAACACTTTCGAAAGTACATCTTGAGAGTAAAAGAAAAAATATTAAATCTGAATCTATACAAGTTTTTTTTTACACGTTAAACTGTAGTTTTAAATATCGATTGGTTTTTTATATGATTATGTCCTGTGTTTGACATATTGATAACTGGTGGATACAATGAACTTTTATGTGGACTACTAGGGCCGTACGTAGCCTGGGGAAAACCGCCGGAGGCAAAACATATAAAACTCAAAAACAAAATTAGCTGCACATATATTTTAGCTTGTGCATGTATTGGCTCACGGGAATAAAGTTTTATTTCAAAATGTCTATTTATTCACCACTTTTTATTTGAAATATATTTCTCCGTTTGAATTTGTAATTTGGTATTGTATTACTCGACGTTGTCAAATTTTCGTGATTTTAATTCACAACCTGTACAATAAAATTAACTTCTTTAGCTTTGTGTTAACTACTTGAGAGCCTTGGGAAGTGTGTAAACTCGATGCCTACTTGTTTGTCTCGTATTCAGGTCTCATTAAGTTCTTACCGTCAGTATTCAAAACGAGTGATCATCCTACACAATAATTATACTTTACCTTTCTTTAAAACAAAACCCCATACATTCTGTCAGTTATTGGTACTACACTATTTTGTTCCATGTGCCGTATTTATTCTCCGTCATTTATATTGAATAACCTAAAAAGGGCACGTCCGTACACGTATTTTAAATTGGCATACATTATATTATGTTTGATGACTATCCATGGTTGGTAAATTTGGATTGTTTAGTCTTAGGAGCTAAGATATGACTATCTTACCAAGTCCACGTGCTGTCTCAATGAGTTGTTTTCACAAATATACTCTTTCTTATAATTGTTATATATTTAAATTTATTTTTTCATTGAGGTTTTACGCCCCTTATAACTCATGTACAGGTTAAATTTACACGATGTCTGATTTTGACAGTGCGGACTCGTAGCGACTTTATAGTGATGTCTCACTGAATACAATAAATGCAACCTGAATCATGCATTATTATTATGCCGCAGACATATTGACATGCTACTTCACTCGGTCACATTATACTGACAGCGAGCCAACCAGTCCTCCTCCTACCCAGAAATGCTGAGCCTTTAGCGGGGAGCAATAGAATGCCTATGTTTAACGTTTCGGGTTTTGTCGCGAGGACGTTCATTCAACGAATTGAATGGTGAAGTTAAACCGGATAACGGTCAGAAACCTGTTCATGTAAACTACTGGTGTGTGGGTCTCAAACCATATATAACGTGGTATATATTACATTCATGTATCACTAACATGTACATGTTAGGTTCCATAGATACTACATGGAAATGTTTGTATGACTCATTTTGCATTTGGTAACTTTTGAACATGCTGGTAAATTAGTAAATACAAAAAACTAAAACGATATTAAAAAGAGCCAAGTCCATGCAAATAAAAGTAAAACGCTTGACGCACACACACAAAAGAACAAAAATACGATAATTAACCAAAAAAGGACACATCACGAACTTTTATTAAGAAAACCAGAAACAAAAATAAGTGTTCACGAAAGAGTTGTCGTGTCTTACTACAAATGTGTCACCTGCAATGAAGCTTAAGATCCCGTATCAATTTAGTATATGACAACACTTTCCACAACTTGTAACCAGCGTTTGTAATTTCCGTATGTATGCATAATACATTGTTCAGTATCAACCAGCAATACACAATACAGCAACAAACGTTAAAATGATGCATAAGAAACCAATAAAAATATTTTATATGGATTGATGCATATTTTTTGTATTTTAAATTTACATCTATCTTTAACTTAATTTACATTTAATGCGACAAAAATGTTTCTTTAACTTGAAACACAAATGTATATTCAACTGGGTAAACATAAAAATGATAAATAGTTAAAGAAAGATTAGTTTAAAATCCTTTGTATATGCTTAATAATGATATGTCTAGGTGTGCATGTGTCACTCGTGTCAATTCGGTATACGGCAACACTTTCCACAATATGTACCCAGCTTTTGTGTGTTTCCTTATGTATGCAAAATACATTGTTCAGTATAAATCAGCAATACACATGTCCAACAAGCGTAAAAAATGATGCATAAGAAACAAACTAAAAATATTTGTATGTTGCATATTTTCTTTTTTTTAAATTTACATCTATCTGTAACTTTAACTTTAACATTATATTAATAATTAAAAGTTAAAGAAAGATGAGTTTAAAATCCCTGTGGGTATGCTTAATAATTGTATGTCTAGGTGTATACGTTTAAATCTTAAAAATATATTAACGGGATCTGTTAATCGATTTTTATCAAGCCCCGCTGAATATTTTACGTATCAGTTCATTTTTATTATAAAGTAAAAGAGACCAGCCCTGCTACACATGAGTGCGTACGACTTCCAGCGGACGAGTAATAAGCAGTAAAGCAAAACTGGATTTAACAATAGACAAAACCCAGATCAAAAAATGTTGTGGTTCAAAAGGTGAAAAAGAAACAGATAATTCCTTTGAATGGGAAGCTCATTTTAAAAAGACATTCAAAAAGTATGTGAAGTTTTTTTCGCACATTATGACATTTCTGTAGGCATCCCCTTCTTTCCTGTTACTTGTTCTGGACTTTAAATATCGTCTTAAGATTTCGAATGCGCTACAGGTGTCGATAACAATTATAAACTTAGGAGTTGATAAACTAATTTTCTATATTGAAAAAGAATGCATAAGCAATAACTGTTGAAGATGTGATCTCCAAATAACGGGCAAAGGGAATGGTTATTTCTAATGGTGGTTTCCATGTTTCTATGAATAAAACAACTTTACCGATTGTCGTTAAATGTCGTTTATTAATGTTGTAGAAAAATACAGTATATTGTATACATTCATTTACAAATACATATTTTCAATCACATAGCAATTCAGTTTTTCACGAAAATTTAGATTATAAACTTATAATTATTGGTAGCAACATCGCGTGCTTTTTGGAGGCCATAGACAGGTGCTTGCGTATCTGTGAAGGGGGATAACCCCAGCATATCATAAACATGTTGACAGGACCGCGATCTTTCCATGTTTTTGGTATTAAAATAGTGATGATAAAATTTTGATCTTCAAGTACAATAACTTATTTCTATCGACATTAACAGTCAGCTAGTGTATGCATATCATATAAGTAACTTTATTATGTTCAGGTTGCATCGGAATATTCAGATTCATAGATTACCTCCTTCAAGCTTATTTCTTGCTTTTTATATTTTAAATTCACACTTGTAGGTGATTAATTTTTCTCAAACGCTATCATTATATTATCAATTTAAAACTTTAGGTTACTTTCTAAATGCTTTTAAACAGAAAATGATTTGTGTTAGATATCATGATGTATTTAATGTATACATGTGTTTAGCGGTTATACATGTATAACAAAACATCGAACATTGAGACATGACGTCATGAATAACTCTGACGTCGTTTTTGGTCAGAATTTAACAACCCCGTGCAGCTATACAGAATTAGTATTTGATCTATATATCCTAGCGAAAAATTGAAAGAAATAAAATTTCTTCGTATTTTCAGAATTTTTATTTAGTCTTGACTGCATGTTAATCGGTGCACACATAAATAATCTAGAGTGTTTTGTTCTATGACGTCGCTCAGATGCGTAGATATGCGTAGTTGGTATTTAAGGGTTAACCCGTTACACATCAATATAAATCATATGGCTCTGTAATTTTGATTTACTGAAGTCTTGTCTATTCAAAATTAATTCTTCTCTTACGTCCTTTAATGACAGCAGCTTCGAGCAAGATCTGGGGTTCGCGACGGGGTAATTCACACGGAGTTTTGGTTCATTCCTCTTATAAATATCATATTTATCGGAGGCATGATTCAGGTTGCATTTTTTGTATTCCAGGTAATGAACTCTATTATTTTTTAAACGTAGTCAAACAACAAGTAACCTTCCTTCACTGAACCAGGATAATTTTAAACTATTGGTCACTGGAGTTGTTTACTTGACACTAGTTTGGTTCATGAAAACGAAAATAAGACTTTATGCAAGATCTTCAGAAAAGACGATATCAGAAAATAAGCAATTTAACGATTAAACAAAATGATATTTTCAATTTATTGGATTATAAATCAAAATCTACCTACTTAAGACGGTCATTCTACTTCACAATTGGCTACAAATACGATCATCACATATAACAGATTTGGATAAATTACAGGGAATTGATTTTGCATACGATGGATCATCTCAGGTAAGTGTACTGTTTGATAAAAAAAAAAAAAACAGTATGCATCCC
This sequence comes from Pododesmus macrochisma, assembly GCA_032359645.1. NCBI lineage: Eukaryota > Metazoa > Mollusca > Bivalvia > Pectinida > Anomiidae > Pododesmus > Pododesmus macrochisma. The sequence continues at coordinate 1,588 of JAUMGZ010199480.1, read as the reverse complement.
CTGCTACAACCATCAACAATGAGCTCACACTCTATGAGTTAAACATTTTTCTGACTGGATGTTCACCAAATCCTAAGTTGATGTTCCTAGGTCGGTCCGCATTGATACCTAGTCTCGGGGGTCGCTGTAACGTCAATTTATTCTGGTGCGAAATTGTTTGAAGCGGCTTTTGTTGGTTTGTCAATGTCTCTTGTTCTGTTAATTCCATTCTTATGTTTCCACTGGCACAGATTTTTCTTCTGAATGTGTACGGGAGACAGCTTAAGCAGCAGGAAACACTCACTCTGCGCCAACACCTAGTAGCACTTATTTCTTTTAATAGACGTTCGTGATATTTCCTTTTTAGTTTAATATTTGTATTTTGGTTGTATTTACTGTGAAAGTTCTCAGGTCGCCTTATTTGTAGCCATAGTTTATGGAATCAAATTAATATAGCGCATTGGTTCTCGTATTTCTTTTAATCTATTGATATTCAATATAAAGTATGCATCCAGTAGCATCGCAAGCCCTTATCTTAATAGTTTGCCCATATTGAGGACTGTCATTGGGTGCTTTTAGTCCTGTTTTTGCTGTCCTTCCTTCTGATATTGTCTTGTTGTCACGCATTCCCTTCCAGTCGTATGCTTTTGTTTTCTCTTGTTTTTGCCACTTGAAAAGTTTCATTTGGGATGTGTTACACAAACATTCCTCCTTGCCATGCTATTACATTTTGCTATCAATAAAATGTTTGCTAAGGGTTTGCAGTTTTTCTTATCCCCTACATCTGTCAAGTTTTTATTGGATGATCTTGGCCGGTTAATATTGACCTAGAAGAACGTCTCGGTTTCAAGTGTTTGTACATAATACAAAAATGCAATCTAAAACATACCTCCGATAAATATGATATTAACAAGACGAAAGAGCCAAGAGACACCCGCGTTCCGAACCCCCGATCTTGCTTCGAACCAGTCGTCATTAATTGACGATACAGAGAAAACGAATTGGCAAGACAAGACTACGGTAAATCAAAGCTTAAAGTGTAGTAATACTTAACTCTCATACACTGACAGTGGGACTGGGGCTTTTGTTTCAAGTAAGTATAAATAATAGTAGTATCTCTTTATGCTGCTTACTGAAATGATTATTGGTTATATCACTTGTGAACTATAGTACATCTGCATGTGAATACATTTCTTGGTTCTATGTTTGATTCATATATTGTTCCTCATTCTCTGTACAAATGTTATTTAATTTATAATGAATACAACGTGTATATTCCTGTCTCCAATAACTGTTGTGTCAATACATTTTGTTCCGTTGAGATAGAGTATTTTTCTAGACCTAATAGAAATTTTAAAATGTGAAATATAAAGCACGTTTATATATCTGGTTAACAAAATCGTGATAAATCAAAATATGGCACTGTCGTATTCTCTCTGACTCGTAACTGGGTTTTTTTCTTTAAGAATTGTGACATTAGAAAATTGAGAAAATATCAGTTGTGTATGGTTTATAGAGTTTAATCGTATTAGGGTTTTGGGGGAAAGTGCCCTTTCGGTATATGGGGGAATGTTTTTCCAACTTTGGGGAAAAATACATAAACTGTCTG
>JAUMGZ010199469.1:0-12636 GCA_032359645.1 Pododesmus macrochisma | reverse complement strand
ATTTGGGTTACCTTCTTCCATTTTTCCAGATCTAAACTAATTCCTATCTTTGTAGGAAATGTTTTTCCGTTCTCATTGGTATCATACATTCTTATGTTAACTCGCAGCTCTCCTTGAAATACATTTATAACCACGTACTTTTCGTTCCCTATGTGAATTTGACAGAACTGAGTACCATCAGGAAGATTAGAGTAATGCCTTGACATTGGTAACCTCTGATACAAAATCTTTTGATCACCTAAAAAAGTCTCTACGTCTTTCTCTTTTCTATCACTTTTACTCTTCTTATTGTCTTTGTCTTCAGATTCTTCATTATCATCTTCTCGGTTTCTTTTTATACTGTCAGAACTATCGAATACAATATGCAAATGTTCAGAATCCTCTTCTTTTTGTGAAGCCATGGTTAGAAAACGTTGTAATTTGCTGTACATAACTGAGTTTTTCCCCTGTATATATATACATATGTTTAAATTTATGCAAATTGGGGGGACGTATTCATATCGACAAATATAACGTAGTCTAATCTAATTTTTTATTCATAAATGTCTTCATGTATTAATACGGCTTTATTCCATATTCATTTTTCTGATCGCTAAAATAATACTAAACATGTAGGCGTGTCCCGTGAATACTTTCACATAGTTCTGCTTGATTTGGTTTTTAACATATTCGTAGTAACATGATTCTATTCAGTAGGATACATATCCTATAACACAGTTAGGGTATGTGAATATAAATTAGGAGAGATGTGATGTGAATATTAATTAGGAGAGACTCTCTTCCTTACGTTTCAGGACATGTGAATATTACTGTGGGGGTCACCTGCGGTCATATGAATATTCCATAGATACATCTCTTATAACACAGTTAGACATTAGGAGAGATGTTATGTGAATATTCATTAGGAGAGACTATCTTCTTTACGTTTCAGGTCATGTGAATATTAAGTAGGGTCACCTAGGGGTATATGAATGTTCCATGGATACATCTCATATAACACAGTTAAACATTAGGAGAGATGTTATGTGAATATTTATTAGGAGAGACTCTCTTCTTTACGTTTCAGGTCATGTGAATATTAAGTAGGGTCACCTAGGGTCATATGAATGTTAATTAGATTAAAAATATTCCCCAAAATACCCTACTATGCTGCTAATACAGATATATAAAAACTCCAACGTTTGACATGAAGTACGGTATATACATTAGCTCTGTGACAACCGCAAGTTTCTATGAAAATAATCTTTGTATTTTAATGTTAATTTGTGATTCTTTAATTAGATTCCATTCAATAACGTCTCCTGAACCTATTCTACTCTTACAGATAAAACTTCACAAAGTTTATGTCGTGAAGACGGTAGTGTAATGGATTGTGTTGATCGAGGATTTTCCAAAATACCCAGCAACATTCCTTCGACTGTAACTGTTCTCGACCTTTCATACAACAATGTCAGAATTGTAAAGGACTTTGTTTTCAAGAATTTATTTCGGTTAGTTATTCTTAAACTTAACTACTGTGATTTAGGAGTAATTGAACAGAACGGTTTTGCAGGATTGGAGAATCTACGTGAGCTACATGTTAGTAGGAACAGGCTTTCGTACATTGATAAAGATGTGTTTACACCATTGAAGCATTTACAGTATTTGAACATTGAATATAATTTATTTGATCTTGGAGACAACCCTTCATACCCCGAAGAAGCACTTGGATCATTAACAACTCTCCAGGTTCTTCATATCGACATATTCCGTGGCTTTAATTTCGGTAAACACTTCTTGAATTTGACGAATCTAGAGGTTCTTGAATTTCAGTATCCAAGAGGATACACGATGCACTTTCTAAATTCCACTTTTGAAGGATTGTCAAGCTCAAAAATAAAATACCTTTTTATTAATTGCCCTATATGGCAACTGGAGGGTAGAACATTTGCACCATTCAAACATCTTATAGGTCTAGCGATTGATGCACATAGAAGGTTGTCGATAAAGCAAGTATTATCGTCTCTGGACGGTCTACAAGGTAGACATATGGAATATCTTCGATTTGGTTCGAACCAGGTAACAGGAACTAAATCAATAAAGCTGGATACATACAACTGTCGAATACTGCGAGCAATATGTGTTCATGAACTTAATTTGCACAAAACTAGATTGTATGATATAAACGTTTTGGCGTTGCCTAAATGTATAGAAATTCTTGACATTTCTTACAATAATTTCGATCTAGGTTTCAGATTTTTGTTTCTTAGTGTGTTGCCTAATGTACGTGAATTTTTATTTATGTTTAATAAAAATCATTATAAGGGGCAGAAACGAACCGTTCCAAGTCAATTGAGGGTGCATGTTCCTCGCACTTTACACATTTTTAATGCGTCTTTTTCTCCTATGGGTGCTCTTCCAAATCTTAGCGTTATCGGTGCAGACTCTCTTGGGATACTTGATTTGTCATTCAGTAACATACGTTGCAACTTTGGTCAAATCAAGGGACTTAAAGTATTAAAACTATTAAATATATCAGGTACTCAATGTCAGCGTCCAAACTCAAAAATGATTGACGACATGAATAATCTTACACATTTTTCAGCCAGTGCAAGTCATTTAGGGGCAAATATTCGATTAAATTTAACAGAGTTTTTCCTCGGACCGAAGTGGTTGCAATATGTCGATCTCTCGCATAACTTACACTTCAAAGATCTAAATACTCCGTTTTTAGATAAACACAGCTCTTCATTAAAAGAGTTGGTGCTTTCAAATATGATGATAGAAGATTTTCCATATGAATTGTAGAAAAACATAACAAATTTAAAACTCCTTGATTTGCGTGATAATAGGTTAACCTCAATAAAGGAAAATGCCCGCACAAAACTTGACAATCTACGGAAGAAAAATATGAAAATGTTCTTACAAGGAAATCCTTTTCTGTGCAATTGCAAACAAGAAATTTCGGATTTTTTATCATGGATGAAAACTGCCAGAAAAATGGTCATTGATATAAACAAAATAAAATGCAAACTGGATAACGGTACTGATGTTAAGATAGAAGAAGTACTAAATCATATACAAGATTTTGTCATCAAATGTCAGACGAATTTCTGGATGCAATTCGCAGTAGCATCCCTTTCAATATTGGTTTTACTTCTAATAAGTGTAGGTGTAGTTTACAAAAAGAGATATCTTATAGAGTACTTAATTCTACGAATACGAAAGAGAGTGCATGGGTACAATAAAGTTATGGAGGATTTTCTATACAGCTGTTTTGTTTGTTTTTCACACATGGATTCTGAATGGGTCAGGACCTTGCACGACTTCTTGGCGAAAGAAAATATCAAAGTATGTTTGTACGATCAGGATTTTCAAGTAGGTAAATCCATTGCCGATAATATCATTGATGCCATCGATCAATCGCGATATATACTATTTGTAATTACCCGCGATTTCCTTAATAGTAGATGGGGAGAATTTGAAATAGAAATGGCACGTAATCATATAATTCAGACCAATAGACGCACTAACATTATTGTCATACTAAAAGACAACATCAACAAACGGGAAATGCCACAGACGTTAAAGCATATTTGGAATCACGTGGTATGTTTGAAATGGCCAAATGCGGAAAACTACACTGAAGTTGAAACACTGAACAAAGTACGCTTAAAGTTTTGGAAGTCTATATCAATAACGTTGCAAAACCAAGACTTTGATATTGATGATAGACTTTAAAGTAACGAATCACATTTTCCATATTATATTTCTTTAAATATCGATATATCGTTTAGATCCGTGGCTAAGTTTTTTGTATTAAAAGCACGCCATACTTATAATACATCAGATTAAAAAAACACAAAAACGTTGAAAAACGTAACTATATAAATGAAGTATAAAAGAAATCAAAAGTGACAAAAACATTGAAAAACTATAATGATATATTAATACATGAAAAAAACATTGTGATACAATGTAATATTGCTACGGGATAAAAGAAATCGAAATTGACATAAACTTTGAAAAACTAAAATATATAGATATAGGATAAATCCAATCAAATGTGATGAAAGTGTTAAAAATCTGTATGATATAATTTGAAATGCATGATATAATATTAAGCCAAAAGTGACAACCTGGTTAAAAATAATAAACGATATCAATATAAATGTTGTTTTCCGATAAACAAAATGACAGGAATGTGAAAAACCAAAACTATATACAGACAAAGAATGCAAGAAATCTGAGATGCCAACAATGTGGAAGAATAAACGAATGAATACAATTATGTATCACAAAGCTGAAGTTAAAACAAATAATTAAAAACAATAATTATATATGTGATGCTCGCTATTATATAGTTGTGAAAAAAATATTCATTCATGCAATATGGAAGCCATACATACATCCATACTTACAAAAGGTCGTTAAACTTGGTCCTTGGTCTTCTTAAAATAATAACATTTGAAATCATATGTGTTCGTGTGTTTTAGCTTTGCTCGAAAAGTTAAATCATTTTTTATTTGTATTTTATGCACAAAAAGTTCCGTTATTCTCAAATCTGCTTTCTTTGTTCCTGTCTTATGACAATTAATATGATTTAAGTTGTAAACATTATCTCTTTAGTACGTACAAACATATGCCATCAATGAATGCAGAGAAATACTCTTAGAACAATACCTTTAAAATAGCATTTTCAATTGTTTCAGCAGTGAGATTTGTTACAAATGTGTCAGGTTTCCGTTTTCATGTATAAGAAAGCAGCGGCCTTTGAATTAATATGATCACTTATTGAAATTGTTTATTTTTTCATAAGCGAAGAAACGCAAACAAATTATTAGAAATGTATTAATTAGGCCAGCCATTAAACTTGGGTACTGACATGAACGTAGCGTTCTCTTGCTTAATTTTCATTAAATGAAGAAAATGACATTGATCAATTAAATACAAGCACGTGATTTTAATTTATTATTTACAGATGTACATGTATATGTTTAACACGTGCTTTGCTATAGTAACCATGATGTCATCAGTAGCTTATAAAGTGTCGTATCGTGTACATTGCAGGGTTCTAAGTGGATAATTATTATTTATGAGACAATAGCCCCATACTTTTTCAGAATGCCGTAATCACTTGGAACTTCTGTTGTTTATGTTGATTGCAATGACATATAGCTATGTGTATATTTATTCCTTTCACATTTTGACTACAAAGTAAGTTTTTTTCTATATAATTTACTTTAAATAATTTGCATGCCTTTTCATTCATAGCTGTTAAAATTCTAGACTTTTTTATTCACACATTATTGTACATATCACTTTTTGTATATTCTTATTATGAAAAAAATCTTATTCTTGTAATTTGTTTGTTGTGTTTTCCTTCGTTTTACAGCTGTTAGATATGATTATAAAGAACTGGTTCATATACTGACTGAAAATTTAAAAACAAAAAAAACAACAACAACAAAATTTCTCCTCAACATCAAGGTAATCTACTTTTAGGTCATATCCTCGTTATCTTACCAAAGACTGACATGATTTGTTTATGAGGCAGGACAAAAGCGCAGAAGAAAACGTGCACATATGAAATCCACACCAAACCGTATGAATGGAATCAATAGAACAAGACATTGACAAACGAACAATAGCTGCATCAAACAATTAAGCACCAGAATGTAAGGAATTGAATTGACAACACAACAATCCTCAAGACTAGTAAGCCAATCGGACCGACTTGGGACGGTCACTTAACACGAAACCAGGCGGCGTGGCTAAACCGGTTAATGAGGCCTCGACATTTACACTTTCCGCACGAGACTGGAATTCTTAAGTATAAACATACATCTAAAAAATTATCTAATACACTTCATGGCGCTGTTAATCATCTCAACAACTAACCGCCCACATAGATTGTCGATAAAAAATAAAAACACCCTTGTCACTGTGGCAGTGAATTCAAAATATCCTATATCAGGTATTTCATATCATATGATACAAATGTCCATCCTATCTAGTTGCTCTAAAAGTTGCTCTCCCAACAATTGACCAATCGGAGAAAATGAGGATCATAAGTAAGTAATTGGCACCTGTGTTATTAAAGAAATTGTCACACGTTTTAGAACATAAAGGTAATTATGACATGTACCTTTGTCAAGGTGACATGCCCAGAAGACCAATGGTAAAGATCCCCAATCTTAGCCAAGAACGGCTTTAGTCGAGTTATTGGTGGGGCATTACTTGCATGTAGATTGTCTAAAACGTATGGTCAAAGACAGCAAAGTTGGGTATCAGGCTCCAAACATTGTCCATCTTTTAATTTCGCCCTATTTATTTCGGGTACCAGAAGTATTTTGGTAATAAATCATAAGAGAACATTAAACATTGAGATATTGTATTTATGACATAAGTCAACGTCGCATGTCCAGAAGACCAATGGTCTAGAGCTACGACTTACGATTTTTGAGTTTTGACCATTAACGGCCAAGCTCTCAAAGGGGCATAGGAGTCGTCCAATAATGTTGGTCAAGCACAGCAAAATTGTGGTATCAAGCGTCAAATATTTTTAACTCTTTCACATAACGGTTCCAGAGATATGTTGATAGCAATGTTATAATGTCATCATGACCTTGACATGTTGCCCTTTGTCAACCTGGGTCACATGTCCAGAAGACCCAAGTTCTCTGTTACTTAAGGATCTTGAATTTTAACCATTAACGGCGAATATAATATGCCGAAGGGGCGCCACTCCATAAAGGAGTCTTCCAACTCTTTAATTAACAAATTGCATGCATTTCTCACAAAAAAATAAAAAAATTATTTCCATTGGAATTATATGTTAGCTTTTACTTTCAATGCACACATCCATCAAATCAGACAAAAAATTAATTTAATGATCTGAATGAAAGGTGAATATACATATGCTTCCCTACACATAATTATATGTCTCCGCTACATTTCAGGTGATAGTACAACCCAGTTAAAATCAATATTGTTATGAAATTACAAATAAATTGCACAATGTAAATGTAACATAGTTATAATGCTGGAACGGTGATGAAGATGAGTTACAACACAGAGCTTAACACAAACTCTTAACGTTGATCAAAATGACAAAGTACAAAAACACACCCAAATTTAAAAACAAATATCAATTAACGATTAAATGAGCCAAAAACACGTTATTTATGTTAAACTGCGTTGTTTATGGAACGTGTGTGCAAAACTTGAAGTCAATCGAACAAAAAATAAAGAAGTAATGTCCAATCTCATAATGCACCAAATATTCATGTTTTTTACCCTAAAAGGGACCCAAGCATTCGAAATCTTCATTTATGTCCTGCATTCAGTTATACACCCTATGACCTAACTATGTAGCAAATTTAACTGGTCTAGCACTTGTCAAGATACAGCACACAACACAGAGCTGAACACAACTTCTTACATGTAACGTTGATCAAAATGACAAAGTACAAAAACACACCCAAATTTAAAAACCAATATCAATTAACGATTAAATGAGCCAATAATCCGTTTTATATGTTAAAGTGTGTTGTTTATGGAACGTCTGTGCAACATTTGAAGTCAGTCGAACAAAAAATAAAAAAGTAATGTCCAATTCTCAAAATGCACCAAATATTCATGTTTTTTACCCAAAAAGGGACCCATACATTCTAAATCTTCATTTCTATCCTGCATTCAGTTTTACACCCTATAATCTAATATTTGTACCATCTTTGGTTGGTGTAGTGCCTATAGTTTCTAAGAAACAGAGCTAAATGCAACTTCTTAACGTACTTGTGGACGCCGACACCGACGCCGACGCCAACGCCAACGCCAACGGAAAAGTAACACCATAGTCTCTCGTTCGCTCCTTCGTCGCGGCGAGACAAAAACACAACACAGTTGGTGTATCATACCGCCAATATTTTCCACCTTATATTTTTCCCTGTCTATTACATTTCCGGGGCTATTTTGATAACGAGATCTTTATTCTAAACATGTATCGTTATCTTGACCCTCGACCTTATATCATTCGTCAAGGTCAAATGTCAGACTACCAATTTTGAAGACCCAATGTAAATGATTACGGTTTTTGAGCTTTGGTCATTAACGGATTATGTCTAGTTGTCAATAGGGCATAACTCCCTTAAGGTAGCGAGTACGTCTAAAGGCTCTCCATTACAGTTTCGTGTTTAAACTCTCATAACTTCAAAACTATAATGTATGCTTTTTCTAAAAGCTTATTTTATTGTGAACATGTTGGTACCAAGCATGAGTTTGTGCGATCCTTGAATATTGTGTATTGAGCATTATACGGGAAGAGGTACGTTTTCGTTGATAGATTTAAGGTACACGATTTCCAAGTAACTGACAGTCCGATAAAATCCACCAATGTCTTAATTTGTTCATTATGAACTAAATCAAAAAACCTTATCTAATTTTTTTCGATATTTGTTTTAAAACTTGCGATATTTACAAAGGTGTAAAATCAGGTGCATTTGTAAACATGTATACGTATAACTCCAAAACTAAAGCAAATTTTCAAAAATGAGATCAGGTTTTGACCTTTGATTTACCATTCATCTCTGTTTCAAATTTGAGCAAAATAAAATCACAAACAAATAAGTTATAGCTTCCCCTCCACGTTAGTAATTTAGCACGTCTACTTTGGCTAATCAACGTTCAAGTTTTTGACACCATGTCAAGTAAGAAAGTAACCGCCATTTCAACATATTCCACAAACAGCGGCATTAACATTTTCCAAATCTTTCGATAAAAATTCAAGTTGTGGTCTAAGGCTCAAACATTTTTTAATATCTTTTAGCTTTAAATTAGGTATTATGGTTCTGGGGTTATTTCGGTAACAATGTCTTCAGCCTACAGGCAAGTGTGACATTATCCATTGACAAGTTAATTGTTGTCAAGACTATATGTAATGAAAACCAAGTGGTTAAGACTTAATATCTCTATGACTTATTGTTTTGAGTTTTGATTTACGGCTTTAGTCATTTAATGAGTCTTCAGTGAGACAGCACTATAAAGTCGCCATAAGTGCGCCTAGTCGCAAGCAGACACCGTCTCGGTATGATCTGTACATGAGTTAATGGGGTTTAACTAAACATCTGACAATGGTGTTAATACAAATCAAAATAAAGGCAATTACTCTACGCCAGCTAACACATTCAGGCATAGTCAAACATCGAATATGGGAAATTATTCTTTTCGATGACCAAGGGGTGATCATTTAAACGAGGGGACGACCATTTTCAACTCGCCAATAAAACGTGTGATATACTTGCTATAGCTCGCTCACCTATAAAAGTATCATGTTTAGCACAGGAGCTGAAATTGTACCCTCACAAAATATAAGCATCTGAAATGTTAGAGGTCTTTCGGTGTGGCTTTCCTTTGAACTATACAGGTCCACACATTTCAACAGAAGTAAAGAATCTTAATAAGGAAGTTGTCAAGCAAACAATTATTAAAGAAGTAAATGAAGGCAGAGTGGCAGGTCCAATTCTCAAACGACCAATACAAACACTGAGTACGTCCCCAATTGGCCTTGTTCCCAAAAAAGTTCCCAGGTGAATTTATATTAAAACATCATTTGTCATATCCACGTGGTAGTTCGGTTAATGATTTCATCGATCCTGAACTGTGTTCAGTGTTATATATACAAGTTTTGATGAGGCAGTCTATATGGTACAAGATTTGGGTAATGGTTGTTTTTTAGGCAAGTCAGATATAAAGTCTGCATTCAGACTCCTGCCAATATCGCCTAGGGATTTTGATCAGTTAGGTCTTAAGTTTGATGGCTATTATTCTTTTGATAAATGTATGCCATTTGGTTGCTCTATTAGTTGCAGTACATTCGAGAAATTTGCTGCATTTTTAGAATTTTGTGTCAAGCACCACTCATCAGTTGGTAAAGTTATACATTATCCCGATGATTTTCTCTTTGGTGGTAGACGAACTACAAAATAATGTGAAGATATTATGGCAACATTTCAAGATTGCTTAGACAGGCTGGGTGTCCCAATAGCTGTAGACAAAACAGAAGGCCCCTTACAAGTTTTTGTTTTCTTGGTATTGAAATTGACACGATAAAGATGGAAGTTCGCATCCCTAAAGAAAAAGAAATAGAAATCAGGGGAAAATATATACAGTGTTTCATGCCAAGAAAGTAACACTTAAGTGTATTCAGTCATTAATTGGTTCTTTGAACTTTGCATGTAGGGCGATTGTAGCTGGACATCCATTATGTAGAAGGTCCAATAAATGCTATCTGCTGTTTATCATTACCACACCATCACTTACGGGTGACTAAAGATATTAACAAGGATTTGGCTCTTTGGTCATATTTTTTCTCGAAAACTTCAACGGTATCTCAGTCTTTTATGATAGGTATTGGACCTCTAATATAGACGTGCAGTTGTTCACTGACAGCGCAGCTGGTAGAGGGTTAGGATTTGCTGCATATTTTTTCCGGTACACGGACTTGTGCTCCATGGCCTGATACATGGTTTCAAAAAGGTCTAACCGATGACATTACAGTGTTGTTTCCTATACTAGTGTATCTTTATATTTGAAGCAACAATTTCAAAAATAAAAAGATACTATTTTGATCAGACAACTAAGCGGTAGTACATATATTAAACACCATGTCTTCAAAATCGAAGTGTTATATGGTTCTATTGAGGGCATTGACATTAAAATGCTTTAAATTAAATATTTTGGTCAGGTCATCGCATATAAAGGGTTGTGAGAACAAGACAACTGACGATTATCTCGATTTCAGATGGACAGGTTCCGTCAATTGGCACCCGAGGCCGACTTAGAGTTGACAGAAGTGCCCAACCATCTATGGGAGATATTCAATCTCTGGCTCAAAACTATTAAACGCTAGTATATCAGCGAATACACATATCGTGAACAATAATGCATTGTCAGCTTTAAAAAAATTTAGGGCTGAATACAAATTAGAAGAAATGTGACCAGTTCCAACTAAACATTTAATCTTGTTTATGTCATGCTTTTTGACAAAGGTTATGCTTCATCCACACTGTCAACCTGTATATCTGGAATAATTTTTTACCATAAACTAAATAATTATAAGGATCCATCAGACCAGTTTATTATAAAGAAGTTATTAGAAGGTTCTAAACCGTTAAAGAAACAAGCAGATAGCCGAGCACCAATCACTTACAGTATACTCAAAAGCATTTGTACTCATTAATCTGATGTATGTTATTCACAGTGCGAAGTTACACGTTTTAAAGTTGCATTTGTTGTAGTATATTATGGTTTACTCAGAGTCAGTGAAATATTATGTACTACACAAGATCAAGTTAATCGGCCCCTGTTGTTCTTTGGTATATCATTTGAGGCAAATCTTAAGGGTATGAGTATACAAGTTAGGTTCTTAAAGACAAACCAGTGTGGCAGCCCTACAATACTTCGAATACCTGCTCTTAAAAATAAAGATATGTACAGTGAACAAGCTTGAAACACATACATACAATTTAGACCAACTAAATCACTGTTTTCATTTTGCAATGCAGACTGTTCTCCTTTAACGAGAAGCCAATTCAGTTGAGTTCTTTCAAAAAGGTTATTCGTCATATCGGTCTTTCAGTTTCTAAATTTAAAACCCATTCCTTTAGAATTGGTCGTGCATCGACATTATCAATATTAGGGTATTCTGATGAAGTTATTAAGAAATTGGAAATGAGGCATTCAAACTCTTACTCAAGATATATAAGACTGTAAATTAATTACGAGGCCATAAGACAACTATAATTAAGAAATCCTGAGATAATGTGCATTAATGAACAGATATGATTGAAAGCTAAGTTAGGGTTATGCTTACTAGTTGTTGATTAAAACTATATATCTTACAGATGTTTGGATAATTGGAAGTTCATTGATTCATTGGGCATACGAAAGAGCAGTTCAAAGGAATTTTTGTAATTTGAAACTAGAAACAAGCAATGTCAGGATTATTTGGATGGGTCAAAGAGGGATGCGTTGGGAAAGTTTACTTAGTAAGCTACAGTATGAATTGTTGTATCGGCAGAAACCTGCAATGATTATTATTCATGTAGGAGGCAATGATGTAGCTAACATTAAAGTTGCAAAACTGTTGAAAATGCTTCAGAAAGATATAAAGTACATTGCGTCATTGTTTAACCAAGCATATATTGTATGGTCAGATATTTTACCAAGGTTAAAATGGAATGGGAAACATGATACACCGCTGTTAAAACAAATGGATATCAAAAGAAAGCGTATTAACAGGGCAGCTAGAGAAGCAGTTACAAAAAATGCCCTTGGTAGAATAATAAATCATGAAATTGATCGGCAAACATCAGGGTTATTCCGTGATGATGGTATACATTTAACACCAATTGGTAATGATTTGTTTCTGAATTCAATTCAAGAAGCCATTGACAAATTTTTACACAACAGTGATGTGAAAAGGTACAAGTGTTTGTAAATATTGTGAAATGTTGTGTAGTAAAGTTTTGGTCTGCTTAGAATTGGAGGACAAATTAAATCATAGATGTAATTTGCTGTGGCGGAATTCTAGCGGCTAAGGGGTGGATGTCTTATCAACATAGGGAATATTTTATCATCTTCACTATGGCTCATCTT
>JAUMGZ010199468.1:0-23441 GCA_032359645.1 Pododesmus macrochisma | reverse complement strand
GTGGTGACTTTTTGATGAAACTATTGTTTGTTTGTCAATAGCGTTTGTTCTGTTGATCCTATTTCTTCTTGTTTTTTGATAAGGATACCCTTGTGTCAACTTTCTAGTGCTGATTGGTTAAAAAAAATATTTTACATCATTTATATTTTTAATAGATGTTCGTGATGTTTCCTTTTTTGTTTAGAAAATTAATGTATATTTGTTATTTTTCTGAGTGCGTCTCACGTTTTCCTTTTGTTTGTCCATGTCCATGGACTTGCGGCTTTTGAATATCGTCTTGGTTTTACGTATTTACTACTTTACATACAGAATGCATAACACGATATTTAATATTTGTGAGAACGCCTTAGTACCATTGTTATATACTTATGTGTAAACTTTCTCACTTACAATCATAAATGGATAGGGTATCGTAACAACCATTTCTTTTCTTTTCTATGTCCATAAAAAGAATGTCTACTTGAATCTTGCAACCCGCATCACCAATTATGTTCCACAAACACGTGGTATTTCTGTATAAATACGACAAAAAAATGAGAGTATAAGCAGATAAATTTTGTTTCTTAATTTTGAGTTTGAAAAGTGTTGAAGTTATGTATGCTTATGCAGGAGTTAATTAGTAATGCCCTTTCGTTCCATTACCTTTGTTGGGCTTGGTTTTGACTAACAAAATAAAGTTTGTTGAAGGCGGATGACTTGTAGTTTGAATTTGACTGATTAAAAAAAACTGTATGAAAGGAAGCATACTACCATTCCTGTTAAGTTATAAAACTTAACTATAGTTCTTAATGCGGTTCATATTGCATATACATGTAGGTTAAACAAAAAGATTTGGGTCGAATAGAAAATACACAAATGTTAAAAGTATTTAAACTGCTAATTACAATATTTTACGTATGCCATAAAACAACACACCGATTGATATGAAACTGATTTGGTGTTCCTCTTTGGTCTTTTGTCACGATACCGGTAAAATACTCTGGAAGTGACGTTAAGTCCCACTTAACAAACAAACAACAAAAATGGAGTCGATTTCTCAAAGTAACAACTCAAGTTTGCATAACTTTAACTCTATCTGAGGTACATTATACTCAAAACGGTATGAGTGGAATCAACAGAACGAGATATATTGACAAAAAAACAATAACAGCATCTAACAATTAAGCACCATAATGTAAGTAATTGAATTGACATCACAACAATTCGCAAGACTAGTTATCCATGCGGTCAGACTAAGGACTGTTACCCAGCACGAGTGGTTACACAGGTTAATGTGGCCTCAACCCTTCTACTTCCCGCATGAGACTAGAAGTTTTGAGTACAGACTATATACATCATGGCGCTGTAAATCATCTCAAAAACTAACCGCCCTCAACAATTGTCCATAAAAATCTAAACGAGTAAAACGTATATACATATTTTCAGAAGCCAATTTGGAAACATGATAATTGGACATAGCCTAGTAGCATTGTTATTTATGTTTGTTGACGCTTTTTAAGTCTTTATTTCTTGGTTAAGGCATACTTACGTAGGATATTTATTAGGGAAACTTGGACTCCCGAACCTTTTTTCTAGTGAGGTTGCACTTATATTTCCAGCAATGCAATCTGTATAAAGAAACATAATTTAAAAAAAAATTGATTGTAGTCAAGTTGTTTCTAAGGCATTGCAAATAGTCCAGACTATGTATATGTCATTGAGAATAATAACATAAATGCAGATATAATAAATGTTTATTTTACCTTTTCAGTAATTTGAAGTTACATGTACACATAAGTATCACTTCGTTATCAACATCTCTAGATGGAAGTTGAACAATTAATTCCAATATGTCACCTGAAATGCTGAGGTAACTAACCTGTTGCCACTCCTGTAAGGTAGTATATAACGAACCCAGTTTCACTCGCTGATGTTATATTATCAGAGGTTAATCGTACAAAAACGTTTCCGCCTTCTACAAGCTCTACATCATTCCATTTCAAAGAACTTACATCGTTTTCTGTTTTAAACAATGTGCCAGCAGAGGATGTTCCTGAGATGTATAATGATACGATTTATTTAGACAGTGCATGCGGTTATTCTTTTCATTAACGTTAACGTGTAATCAATAATAGAGAAAAAAACAGGATATAAGGGGAATCAGGGAACGAAATACATTGAAAAACCAACAATAGCCGCTTCAAAAAATTCAGCATCGGAATAAAAAGGAAAAGAATAATTGACGTCACAACAATTCCAATGAATAGTTATCCATTTGGACCAACCAAGCACGAAACCAGGCGGTGTGGTTAAACCGGTCATTGTGGCTTTAACCTTCCCTCTTCCAGCATGAGACAGGAAGAATGAAGTATTGACATACATTTGAAAGTTTGATAAATCACTTCATAAAACATAGAGTAGTAAAATCGATATAATGGATTAAAAAATGATATATAGAGGTTCTCACACGAGATTTGATAAGTTATGGTAAATAACACACGAGATGATTATTCTATTTTGCATTTTTTCGAGGCTTGCCGAGAAAAAATTAAAAATAGAATAATTATCGGGTGTGTCATTTATCATAACTAATCAAATCGAGTGCGAGAACTGCTTTCTCACATAATAAAACGCCTTTAAAAACTTCGCATTTTTTCGTAGCACACCTTTGAACCGTGGTAGTATAGTGTTATTGCTCGTAGTGATACCTCAGTGAGCAGGTCACATGCGTGAAGCGTCTTCTTGACTACCCTCCGACATATAGCACTGTAACTGCGCCCGTGCTTTGTATTTCAACTACAACCTATGTATAAGGTATTTGAAAAAAATAGAATAAGAATTACCGAAATAGTAATGTTTTGTAAATGGATTGTTGTCAAACTTTGAACTTGAATCATGAAGCGAGCGAAACAATGCAGTTCTTGTGAAACGGAAATGAAGAAAATAACGGCGTCATAGGTCATGACCCTCGTATGACGTTGCGGTTCAATCAAAATACGTACAAGCAGTGTGATAACAACTTGGCCGGTTTGATAACACAAAGTGATAACACACTGCACAACGGTGTGGTAACAAGCAACTTATGTGAGAAAAAACTGTAAAACTGCACTAAGTATATTACAAAAAGATGATGGTTGCTAACCCGTACACAAATATCTAGGTAAAATCACATGAAAGTGCAAATAGATCTAACTAACTGTTGGCATTACGTGTACACGTACTTAGTTAACAAAACATTAAAGGAGAAAAATAATTTCTTTTGATAATAAATATTTATGAATAACAAAAACGTGAATTATGCTTACCTCTGTATATTCTAAGAAAGTCTCCGGTGCCTAGGTACTTAACCCCCAGTCGTATCAAAATATCATTTCCGCTTGTGTCGACGTGTAAGTGCCACGAACAGTCCAAGAGTCTTATAATTAAAACATTCTCTATTAGTATGTTTGACAAAGTGAGTTTTATGTTATATAAAAGTAGGCAGCGATCATCAGATGGTTGCTTGTTTTCTTTGTTTCTTAATATGAAGATGACACATGTGAAACAGGAAACACTTTACAAAATATCGCGAGCACTCGGTTTTGCTTCTAGGTTTTTAATAAAAGTTCACGATGTTTTCTTTTTTAGATAATAAAGGTAAAGTTGGGTTTTTTCTGTGTGCGTCCCACGTTTTCATTCTGTTTGCCCATGTCCATGGATTAACGGTTTTTGAATATCGTCTTGGTTTTTCGTGTTTACTATACTATTTTATATTATCGGAGAATGGATCGTAAAATTAATGTTGAGTTTGTTTCGTTCAATTATTCAGGTCAACGTATTGTAACAACAGAAGTTAATTTGAAAAGCACAAAGACAGGTCAATGGATCTTTGAAACGTTGAACCACCTACTCGTATCCTATTTAATTATTAAAGGACCGTGCATCCCCATTAAATGAAGTACAATCATTTTTATAACAGTCACAATTCAATATATCTAACTTGATTTGCCATGACAGTAACGTTCTTTCAGAACAGTAATCTTAAAAAAAAATAAAGTCGTTCAAAAACCCAAGCACGGTTACAATACATGTATCAACCACTGAGGGAATATTGTTGTATTGATTCCAAATTTAAACGTTATGTAGTTTTCAGTGATTTCCGCATACGTTTTATACAAAAACTGCAGAATTAAAGCTTTTTGTTAAAGATTTCACTTCAATGTTTTACTTACGTGTCATAGGGCCCACTGTCTGGATATTGAAATGAATCTGGATGGTTTAACACAGACGTGATCGACAGAGTGCTACTGCACTGTGTATTAACTGGAAAACATACAAACAAAATCTTCAGTGTTATAGATATATTTCACCGTCTTTTTAACGATTTCCTTTAAATGCACTTCCAGTTATATTACTTCATAAAGAAATACAAAAAGTAGATTCACTGTAGCACACAAGCCTGACAGATATGGAATGTGTAATGCGTGAGTATTCATGTTTTAGCCCCTCGCCTCCACGGGTTAAGTTGAAAGATAAAGATCATGTTTATCATTTAACCACACAATTGAATTCGTTGTATGAATGTCTTAAGTCGTTCCTTGGTTGGGGGCCTGCCTCGAATAGTTTTGGTTTATGATTTTATTTTTTTAGTGCCATTGAATGTTTGTCGGTGCCAGTCCCTATACTTTCTTCCTAAAGTTTAAGCAGAATAAAGAAAAAAAAACATTGTTTATTCATCTACGGTAATACGCGTTCTTTCAATTGATCTTGCAGCTGTGAGAATTAAAGTAACAAGAGACCCATTGGGCGTTAACGTCGCCTTAGATACAATAACAATGCAAGAATATCTTGAAACTAGATTTATTGACGATTATTTACAAAATTTACAAAGTCAGTTCAATGTTTGTACTTGCTTAAAATCCAAGAGTAAAATTCTTAACTCAAAATGGTTTGTTATATGCAACGAACAACGGTCATGAAACAGATCAGCTAATCATGAGTAGAAAATGAAAAAAGTTTCATTCAAATAGAGACCATGACTGCAATTTTGGATTCCATAGTTCATGAAAAGAAGCAATGGTGGTTATATTGGATGCAGTAAACCATTGCCAGACACAAATCTTGAAAGAGGTCAAGCAAAGTAGATCTGAAAGTTGTAAAAAGAAATCTGACCAACTGTTTCTTTTATACAAAAAGTCAAACAAATCTCAGCCAATCAGAAGCCACGGCAGCCGTTTTGTAAAAATCTTACCAACTGTTTTTGACAAGAAGTCGAAAATGTCCAAGACAGTTAAAATCCACGGCCACCATATTGGATGGAATTCGGTAACATCCAAGACAATTCTGAAAGAGGACCATGCAAATAACATGTACATAAAGTTTCATGAACAATCTGACCAACAGTCCTTGACAAAAAGTGGAAAATGTCTCAGCCAATCAGAACCAACAGATGCCATATTGGATCAAGTTTGGCAACATCGGACATAATTTTGAAAGGGGACCATGCAAGGAACACGTACATCAGATCTGAAAATTATAAAAATCTGACCAACGGTTTTTGATAAGAATTTGAAAATTTTTCAGCCAATCAGAAACCACTGAGGTCATATTGGATGGAATTTGGCAACATTGGAGAAGGAACATGAACATTAAGTGTCGTGAAAATCTGTCTAACGGCTCTCGACAAGAAGTCCAACATGTCTTAGAAAATCAGAAGCCACGGCGGCCATATTGGATGGAATTCGGCAAAAACACAATTCTTAAAGTGGACCATACAAGAAACGTTCATAGCAAGTTATGCCAAAATTGGGTCAGTACTTTATGAGAAGAACTTTGAAATGTGAAAGTTAACGATAGACTGACGGATGGACGGACAACAACGACGACTTTGTCCATGTGGACTAGAAAAATGGACACCAAGATTCAATTCGTAATTAGTGACATCATTACATTGCAATCTCTAAAAGAATAAACTGCCTTCATGCACTCATCTACAGTGTAATAACATAATCAACTTTTCTGATAGTTTCATACAGTTGCCAATTTTGAAATCATCCGAACATTTCGTAGTTATTCTGAGCTGTAATGCCTATTTTTGATTCTGAGTAATTGAAAAGTAATTGACATAAAGGAGTCTTGATATTCGAAAGGCATTGCGCGTTAGGAAGATATCAACCAATCAGACCAATCAGCGATAGACACCTTATCTTCAGGATGAGAAATCAGCCGAATGTCACAGGAATAAGAAAAAACAAATCAATATTTCAAGTCACAAAAATCATACTTTTTTTTGAAAAGGGGATTTGTATGCATGTTGGATAGTTTTGTAAGTACTTTTAATATGCCTTCCTTTAATATATAATGAAAGTTTATAGAACAGGTATAGCCAAGGACCTATGCTAATACTATGTTTGTATATGCCCACCTTTCATAAATAATGACAATTTAAAGAACAAGTACAGCCAAGGACCTATGCCGATAGATACCCCTCGTGTGTCTCGTAGAGCCATTGTCAACGCCAACATCCTGACAAAATACAACGTAAAGTTGACATCAAGCAGGTTTAATAATGTAATACAATATCGTTATAAAATAATCAAATAAACAAAGCTACTATTTAAAAAATTGAATTAAGAATGAAACTTTGATAATATTAAATTCTTTATATGTTATAACGTCACCTTTGCTGTTGAGAACTAGGTTGTTCGAAAAGCGTGTCAAGAGGTATACGTTAAAAACAATTCCTATTTTGACTGCGCGTACATCTAAAGTTTTGGCAAGGCAATTTTATAGTATTGTTGGGGTGTGGTTTATGTCCTTCATCACAATCGGGATTTTTTCCACCCCGTCCCATTTAGCTTCATATTTTCGATTTATCGAGGTCTTATCTATTCTAAATGCATCCCCGATCCCCGGAGTCCGTTGATGACGGTTTATTTGGAGCATGGTCTCGGGTCAAGAGCGAGGTCTTTTCACCCATTTGGTTCGTCTGACGTCATTGTTAAATTTTCGTGACGTCTCACTTTGCTTGTTTATATGGGTGGTGACTTTTTGAAGAAGCTATTGTTTTTGTCAATAACCTTGTTCTCTTTATCCTATTTTTTATTGTTTTTTTACCAAATATTATCGATAAATTTTGCAAAAGCCCTTTCACTCAACTTGCATCATAATTTTTAAAAGTTGATTATGTTTATCTTTACAATGCTTGTACCGCGTATATATTCAAATTAAACAAAGGCAGTAAGAAACCAAATATATATAACATAGTCTAACAAGAAACGGGCTACTTTATGTTTATAGAGAAAACTTGCCAGAAAGTTTATATATAATTGTAATATTGTCCCCGACGAATTATATTTAATTCGATTGTTCTGGTGTCAATTAATTATCTAAAATTGTAAATGTCTCTCGTTCTTTTGATCCCACCCATCCTGTTTTTTTTTAAATAAAATAAAACATTGTGAACATACTCTTTTGTGGTTTTAGAGCCCACCTCAGTAAGTCACACTTTTATATCCTGGTAAAATTCAGTTCATTAAATGACATTCTAAATTTCGGACCTCCATTTTGTGCAATTTGTTGTCACTTTTCTTCGTCACAGTCTCTACACGATTCACATGCCATCTTTTATAAACGTCAAGTTTTTCCTTTAGTATTGCAAAAAAAAATCTCACAGTGAACGGTTCCGCCAGCTTTGTATAACTTCTACCCTTCAGCATGCCTGATTAGGGTGAACCTACCAGGAACAAAGACTCCCACCAGCATAGTTTTCCATGTCATACAGACACTCAAACCTCCCTACCACAAAAGAGTATCAAGCAAAAAGGTTAAAATTCAAAATTTGAAGTAGTTTGGTTCACGCACTCACATCGGAACAGACAAAGGTTTTACTATGCTAGGCCATGTTCTACATAAAAAAACACTATGCAATGAGGCTATCGCCTACTATTCTGAAATAGGAGGAACATGTACTAAAATTGTAAGAAAATGCCTTAGCCGTAGCTATAATCCCTTTATAGTGAGACGCACGTCATGTCCAGTATTAGGTCCATTTACCGCCTCTTACTTGCATAGACAGCCTCAGTGTACACCTTCTAACCATACTACTTGGACTCAATGAAGGACTCCGGTTGAAAGCTCCATATATCGAGAGTGCTTGGTCCTGATATAGTCCTTTTGATTGTTAGTTAATTGTTGTTTATTTTTTTCTAAGCAGCTCACGCTGATGTAATAGTAGTTACTTAAGTCCGCTGTTTCGGTTTTCCCCTGACGCAGAACTTGGTAAGTGTTTGCTCACCCGCGGTCCACTTTTGTAGATATGTTTTTCTCGGTTAGATTTGTATGGAGAATCGTTTTGGGAGGTTGGTTGCTGAGATGATTGACAACGCTATGTAGTGTATTTATTAACTTTTTAAATGTATTTTCATACTTGAGACTTCTTGTCGAATGCGGGAAACGGGATTGGTAAAGCCTCATTAACCGGTTTAGCCATACCTGGTTTCGTGCTGGGTACCTGTCCTCAGTAGGTCCGCATGGGTAACTAGTTTGGAATTGTTGTGACGTCCATTTTTTTTTTAATTTTTATTCTGATGCTAAATTGTTTGATGTGGCTAGTGTTGGTTTGTCAATGTCCCTCGTTCTATCAAACGGTTAAATCCACTCATCCCGTTTTTACCAAGAAGTTGTTCTCAGTCAACCAGAGGCCCTGACAGTCATATTAAAAAGGAAGACAAATGTCGGTTATCCACTCTTGTCACCGCAAGAGGGCGCCACACCCACATTGGTCCTTTGATCGTGCAAACGTCACAGAAACGTTCATCACAGAACTTTATTGCATAGGGGAATTCTTACATCAAATACAAAAATTTTAAGTATACATACGTGATTTAATGGTTGGTTTTTAATTTAAAAAAAATTAATGAAAAAAAAGCTTTCTTCACACCAACTTTGAAATAAAAAAGAAATTTCGTATACGTTAAATGTATATATTTCAACAATAAAACAAGTCATGTTCTCTGGCGATAAATGTACGCTTTATAATAGAAAGCCCTTTAGTTTCAAATCTTGTTTAACAAACAATCACAATTCAGAAACAGCTTACTACTGTAACAGTTGTTTTTACAATTTTGGTAATCATAAATTGAAAGTTCTTGATTCTCATTTATAATATTCAATATTAAATAAATTTTCAATAACCGAATAAGAGACCAACATTATTTAGAGACTATCAATGTTCGCAGTATGTTAACATTCTAACTAACTGTTAACATCTTAAAAAATTAGCTTTTGTGAAACAAGTTCATGATACCAGAAATCGCAAAGGGATAGTCATCTTAGAAAATACAATTTCATATAAACAAATATTGATGCTTAATAATACGTTATATGTTTGACAATGTTACTCTTGCACTTGTAATTTATCTTATTAAAAATGCACCCTTCTCACGGGCACAGCAAAAGTGTTTGTACTCTACCTTAATATATCGTATTTACGCATCTCATAATTATTTCTTCACTTTATGGGTGCAATAGACGAATAAACGGTTTAGCTCATTATTATAATTATAAGCCTTCAATATCACACAAAATGTTACAGGAAAAAGGTGAATTAGAAATGTCGTTTGATATCCTTGGGATTATGTAATCACACAGCAGGTACGACAGCCGATCTCGAAGGTGTGAGTTGAATACAGGTTAGTGACAATATGCACTGGCACCTATGTAATATTTAACCAATATTGATTACGGTGTGTTCTGTTTCTCAAATAATCAAAAGTTAGCTGTTTACAGAAGACAGAGACAATAAATTATTGTTTTTTTATATTTATCATAAAACACTTTCTTACCTGTACCTTTATATGTTTACGTTCGGTATTTAAAAAATAAATCAAATCTTTGATGTATCAACAATTCTTTTGAATGATCTCAGATCCGTTTTTTTCCTGAGAAAAATGTGTTATAAGAATGTGGGTGACATTTATCAATACAAAGTATGTCGCAATACTAGTACTGACAATGATAATTCCTCATCATTTAACTTTTCTTTCGGTTTTTGTTTTAAATCTGTATAATATATTTCTCGATTTGTCTTGTTTTGTTTTCTTCATTTTTTGTATAATTAAGTTTTGTATCGGTGCATATTGTCTTTTTATAATATTACAAATACATCAAATAAAACTCATTGAATAATGTTTTCTAAAATGTGAATAAACCAAAGAGAATGTGCTTTAATCAAAGTTTATATAAAAACACTCTTAACATATGGACATAATATTATATTGTTTTTAACAGAATACTTTATATTTACCGCTATAATAATTCATAAAAACAATTTACGACAGGGATCAATGTGAGCGCAGCGAACCCTGGATTTAGTTTTTGGGAAGATAACCGACATTAAGCAACGTCGCCTTGACAAGTACATTCATATAAGATGTTGTCAAAATTTTCCTTGAGGTTTTTGAGGAAAAATCCAAAAGTTTTAAAGTTTACAGACAGACAAGGAAATATGGGCGTTTTATATAGCTGAACATAACTAACGTTTTACTCTATGCACATAAAACTAAAATAAATGGTGACGGTCTGTATCTTAATATATTTTTCTAAGAATTGAAAGGGGAGCAGGTGAGTGTCAATTATCTACCCTTTTTTTATTTCCTATACATAAATTGGCCAAAATAAGAATATTAAGTCATGCAAGACTATACTTTACTGATATAAGTCGTGCTTTTGCCATTTACAAATCATTTGAAATGGACGGTTATGTACTGAACAAATAGGAACACTAATCGCGAATTCTGTTGTTATGATGCATATAGGATTACAAAGATAAATTGAAAGAATGGTCAGAAGATATTAAAAAAATCTTTTTTGTCATATGTTTTTACACCAACGCCTGATATGATAAAGTCACGTAGTAGTGAAGGTTTTGATTCATATATTGCATATATTATGAGCTGATAAATCGTACCGTATAATATCGATAAAAAGCCCAATGAACAGTAAAAGACCGTATTATATGCTCGATATCACATATTAATGTTAATATCTCTATAAATACGAAATTTATACATACTAGAGAAAGCACTGTGTCAAATGGATCGCATTCGTCCGATGTTCAATGAATTTTCAGTGAAGTAACTCCCGAAAAAACCATGCAATGTAAGATACTGAAATAATGTAAAAATGAATAATAAATTCAGTCCTATACCGTCTTACATTTGACCTGCTTAAAAACCAATGTTTTCAACACTGAAATTCACCTCAATAATGATTGTTTGCATACTTAGGAATGTTAACAAGCCTGGTGTGACTCTACACAGGATATTTTGTTCTTAAATTTTGTATGCTGTTATTTGTTTTGTCTCGATTCCGGCGACTGATACATACAAGTTCAGACTATGTCACCAGTTTCTATACCAGGATGTGCAAAAATAGAACTTAACACTAATGCAGCCATAACGCTTCTTTGACGCTTTTCTCTGTTTTATGTAGTATGAAATGCAAAAAGATGACTGATGTGGGATAAGTGATAGTGTGTCATATTTTGTTTCAGTCGCATAAGAAATAATTGAAAAAGCCGCAAGTCAATGGACATGGGCAAACAAAAGAAAAACGTTGGATGCACACATAAAAAACCTATATATTAACTAAATAAAGGAAACATCACGAACTTCTATTTAAAAACTAGAAGCGAAACCAGGTGCCCACGATTAGGTAAGCTCTGCCTGCTACATGTGTCACCAGCCGCGATGCTTTCATGTAATTCCGGTTGATGGTAAAATGTCCATAGTAAAAAAGAAAGATATTTCATCATAAGAGTAAGTCCTTGATATCATGACAAAAGACCAAAGGAGAAAAAAATCATTAATATTTCATAAAAGTGACACAATAAATGTGGTTGATATGGCCAAACTCATTGAATACTACACATGATCGAAAAAAGTTTTTGTTTAAAATTTTCTTTTATAAATAAAACCACATGCTTTGCTGTGCTTGAACATATTTTGAAATAGAGCTCTTTAAACTAAACTTTCACTGTTTCTAATTAGTAATGATAACATAATTTGGCACATTCGGACGGACCAGAAATGCATTTTATAAGTGGCGTCAAACCAACCAAATGAATAAGACAGATTCCACAGGTCCTCGCTACGAATCAACTGACTCAAACGGACGGTAAAAGAGATGAAAAGCGTCATAGACATTTTAAGACTACGAAGAAAACAGGAGAGGTTGCAGAATCGGTAGTTCTAATTTTTGCACCGCATACTGGCGTTAAGTTTCTTATGGTTAAGTTCAGCGGAATCAAGTGTATGATTTTTTTTGATCGAACAATTTTAAAACCTCTTTCAACTACATGTACAACACTTTTGAGATCATTTGCAACAGTCTGTCCACATCAAATACGTTATCATCATTATGAATATGTTTTTCTATTTAGATTAAATACGTTGTACACATTTCTTGAAGTAAATTTGTTCGTGGAAATATAACACACTTACTCTATGGTGTATTATGACATAATCTGTAACACAAAAAAAAGATTGTATAATGTATCGTTCAAAACAACGGGGCGAGTGGAAACAACAGAACGAGAGACATTGACAAACCAACATTAGCCACATCAAACAATTCCGCGCCAGCATAAAGCTAAGTTAATTGACGTCATAACAATCCCAAAAACTAGTTATACATGCGGACCGACTTAGGACGAACAACCAGAACAAACCAAGCGTTGTGGTTAAACCGATTAACGAGGCCTCAACCTCCCCTTTCCCGAATGAGACAAGAAGTTTCTTTGGCTCTATTGGCTTTTTCCTCTTACAGATATCATATTTTTTAGAGGCATGTTTCAGACTGCATTTTTGTATTCTTAAGTATGGACATTTCTTAAGTATGGACATTGAATTGGACCACATTCAGTTTCATACTAAACACAAAAAACCACAAATTCTCTCCCTTTGACTTAGCTTTGACTTTCGTCATACCAGTTGTTATATTTTAAGATTTTTTTTAAACGTATTTGTTTTTGTGCCTCATCTTTTTGCTGAACTTTTGTGTTTTATTATTTTGCCAATGGTTTGTTTTAATGTTCCTTCCTTTTGCTTATAGATTTTGATGTATGTTTTGTATCATCCTTAATGACGTGTAATGGCATTTTACATGGTCGTCAGTCATTCAAATTCAATTGCCGATATTCTGTTACCATTTTCATTTTTTAGAAAGGATGACATCTGAATCAAAGGGACTGATAACCAATAATCATTAAACAACAATTATAAAACCAACTTTCTTCACTTCACAAAAAATGTCCCGAGAGTAGTTACAACAGCAAGGAAACGACTACATGCAAGTTTATACAACAAATTGGATGTTGTAGTTAAACCGGTTATTGTGAGTCCAACCTTCCCAGTTAACTCACGGAGGTAGGGCCTGAAACCACAAATATCATAATATAACAAAATGGCCCATTGGTCCTTAATGTCCTTTATAGGTATATTAGTAATTTTTTGGCATTTTAATTCATTTGACCCTAGGGCCCTGCCTTGAACAAATGGTGTTCTCCATGCCTTAAAGCATTATGTACTAGGCCTTCTAATTCATAAGAAGATTTTTGAAATTTCTTCAAATTTTCCCCGTTTGGGTCCCCCAATGACTCTCCCCAAGTACTTAGCCCAATCATTTGAACAAATCTGAACCCACTCCCTCAAAGAGAGACATCTACAAGGTGTCGATGGAAATGGTCCAGTAGTGTTGGATAAGAAGATGAAACTTGAAAAATGACATATTTGCTATATGTAATGTTGAACGTTGACCTCGAATATTTCCGTGTCATTTCGGTTTATGTCAAGATTTTCCATAGCAAAATAGGAAGATATTTCATCATAAGAATACGTCAGTGATATCATGACGAAAGAACAAAGGAGAAAAACTGAAAACTGTACGACTGACGGACGGACGGACGGACGGACAACGACGGATGACGGCCGGGTTTTGTACGAGAAAGTACACATTGGACCCTCGGTCCAGATGGACTAAAAATTAACCTTCCTACAACTTATGATCCTACATAGGCATAATAAAGGAGCTGTCGTAAAAGTATGAAACATATATGGTAACCTGGGGTAAACGACTAACACGGCACATTAGACATGATTGATAGGGGATATCCACATACGGTCTTAGCAAAAGATACAAATTAGTAAGAAGAACACTCATAATTAATTATTACATCCGAAATGGCAGAAAAACAAAACATATTCACAGTCGTCGTCATTATATAATGTAAAATATTGTAATCTGTAGGCTTACTTACTTAGTTGATCATTTAATTAACGAATTAACAATTTTTATAGTTTTTGAACATATATACTTACAGAGCGGTTGTTTTGAAGTTCACAGTTATTTTTGTTATTGTATATACATTAGAACTATCATTTTGCAAATGCAATGTGTATTATTTAAGTGTGTATTTAATCTATGTAAGGATGTCTGACTTACCGCTCTCGGATTCTTTTCAGCTATTTCCAATAATAAAAAGACACATTGTGAATAAAACGTGTTCTCCCGTGTGCGTGTTGACTACTGTGCTAGGTGTAAAAAATCTTTGTTAGAGTATTTATACTTACATGTAAATAGCAGACGAGTCCATGTCACTAGAACGTTAGAAATACATATATCTTTCTCTCGGTAAATTAAATTTATCCACTAACCCGTTTTTGTATTGAATTGATATCTTAAATCATGATTTTTCATACTGTCGATATAACATGTTTTCATGATTTGCCCACTTGAGTCTCTAAAGCACTTAATTGTTTCCAGTTTTTCACCTCATCACCTGAACTCTGTGTACAACTGTTATTCTCTGTCAGTCAATAATATCCCTTCCTACCATTTTTATATGAATGAATCATCGTGTTGTTTACTTTTTGTCTTCTTTAGTTATATTTAAAGGCAGCGCATGATTGAAGTCTAACATTTAATCAAGCATGTTGTATTTGTTTGGGCGATGCTATCAGGTTAAAATGTCGACTAAAAGGAACATAGAAACATTAAAAAAATGTAATTTTCTGCAACACATCACCATTTTCAGATGGTTACCATATACTTAACATTTGTATAATAATTTATTTTTATTTTTGTTTTAAATCACTGCTCCAAATTGAGTTCCGATGATCAGCTTCAGGTTATGAAGTTGGAATATAAGTCACCCTGTCCTATTTTGATTTATATAAACTTCCAATCCTAGTTTAGCGTCCCATTTTGTCGTTTTGATTCTGTTGTGTCTGTTAGATTATGATATCGCAGCATTACGTAAACATCTATCTAAACAAGCAAACAATAATTGAATATAACGTATGATAAAAAGGAACTCCTTTGATTTGGTTTCGTGAAATGAAAGTAAATCGTGATTGAGTATACTAATAACAAATTGCGAAAGTCTCATTTCACAGAATAAGTGTATCTATACTTACCAAAGGGATAATTTATACAACTGATATTTCTTTCTCTATCATCAAGGTTATATTTGCCCGATGTCGCTCTTCTTCCAATTGTACTGTAATACTTAACACAAGTTAACTGAACCTCAAAAAACAATTTTGTGAGTGATTGGCACTTTGTCATTTTGTTACAGACCCTAGATTTAAGCCACTGTCTGGGTGAGACCCCCCTACACGTATGACCTGACGTTCCTTTTAAATGTTATTGATGGCTCCTCTCAGTAGTCTGCAGTATTATTTATCAGCGAGGATACGGTTTAAATCTGCTTGGATTCTAAATTTGTATTCTTGTCTGTTTTACATTCCGATGGAAGACGGTCTTTGATCGTATTCAATTATAGTAAATAAAAATATAAGTATACGTTTATGTCATATTAAGATTGTTCAATACTTCATGTCGAGTTTCATAATGTTATTGTTACCACAAAGTCAAGAGCCAAATGACGTATAAAATGTAGAGTGTTTCTGAATAAAACACGCCCTATCAATAGAACCATTTGTCAGTTGTCTTAACTTGTATTTAAAAGAAAATAAAGTATTTGAGTTTTTCTTTATGGCAGTGAGTTGCTGCTATGTAAATAGAAACAAGATATGAAACAAGTTAATATTATGTCGGTTTGTATAATGATAGTCCAACTTCAATGCAAGTACACACTTAATCAATACGGATTATGAAACTCTACATGTGTTATAACGATTATAATTACTTTATATGTACATTGTACTCTGACAACCAACCAAATAATTAAAGTATGAATAATATAAGTGTTTCACGACAGGACTTTTTTTTAAATTAGAATCATGTGAACAAGGCTTATCCCTGCTATTGAAGCTTTTGCCACATGTCGGTTATCTGGGCGCATTTAGTTTCTTACTTAGGGCAAAATGATAGTTTGTATTCCATACACATATCAGATAAACACAAATTCCAGCATTCTTTGTACTGTTTACTTACAAATATTCAATATATTACAGACAAAATACGCAGATGGAATACGTCATGTAATATGGTTGATTGTACTAGGTTATGGAACATCTATCAGCTACGTATACCTGCCTGACATAAACCTAAAAAGGAGTTCACATTTTTAAATGAGATCTCACGCTGCTTCACCATAATGTCAACGTTTAAAAGAGCATTTAATTTCTGTAGGCAATTATACTCATCAATATTTGAATACTACAGGTAGGTTATTATCATCAGCGAATGTATTTAATACGTTTCAATTCGTTGAAAAAATATATTTGACATTTTCATTTACCCTAGTCACAGGAAGAGGTGGGGCCCTAAAAGACATTCGATTCCACCTAAGTTCTTTTTAATATGACCAATTGCAACATCTGTTATCTGTCAATCACATTGGAGGTTTTTGACAGACAAGCTTCCAACCGTCATATTTTCAAGTGTGATATATTACTTTAATTTGGTTTAAATATTTCTTTTTTTTTCAAAAATATATATCTATAATAACCCAAGGACTAATTGTTCAATATACAACTGTTAAATAACAAACAAATGAGATATGAAAAGTATATATATATATAACGGGGACCGCGGGAGAGACTCACTCACACAGTTCTGTGTCAGGGGGAAAAGCTTACTTAAGTGATTACTATTACATCAGAATAAATAAACAACACGAAATCCTACTAATATCCAGAAGTACCAATTTCAGGACACAGCCTTCACGGAATATGGAGCTTTCATTCGGAGCCCTTCGTTGATTCCCAGTAGTATTGTTAGAAGGTGTACAATGCCAAAGTCTATGCCAGTGTGAGACGGTAAATGGACCCAATTCTAGGCATGTAATGCGTTTCACTGAAAGAGGATCATAGCTACGTTTAACGAATTTTCTTATAATTTAAATAGCAATGGAAGATATCTTAGGATTGTTTTCGATCCTCCTAAGTTTGTTAACAAGATCTCCATAAAATGAGGGTTGTGAAATGCCTCTAGTTACATTCTGGGAAATACTGAGTTGACTATGTTTTGAAAGAATCTCCGAATATTTTCTATAAAACTTGTTTTACACAGTTTATGATATCGATAAACATGTGATATAAGCTTTTTGCTAAGGTCAATATTAAAGTCATGACATCTGAACAGACTCGGGCATAACAAAGTAATTGAAAAATATAAATGTTGCATTCTGGAAGTCGTGGAATATCTCCATCAAGCCATTGGTAATTTACAATTGGAAATCCAAAATCATTTCTTTTTATCGTAGATTTTAGTTTCAGCTTTTCTACTAACAATACTTATGTCTAAGTCAAAAATGGAAAAGACATTATCATATAGGCTAGCCTTGATAAAACTTAGTTCTTTATGATATGTAAATATAATATATTTAAACAAATCGGGATTATCTAAATGCAGTATATCATCAAGACATATGGAGGTTCTATTTAAACTATTAATCAAGTCAATTTTGTTTGCCTTCTGTAGCTTAATAATAAAATCTCTTTCATAACAAAATAGGACGATACATGCTACAAGTGGGATACAAGTCGTTCCCGTAGGTATGCCAACAACCTTCCTGTAAATCATGTCGCCAAAAATAACAAATATCATCCAATAAAAAGCATAAAGCTTTGCATAATTCAAGACTGGTCCACATTGTATAAAACTTTAAATTATTACTAGAAAAACAATCCAATGCGAGTATAAGTACCTAAATATGCTTTACCGTCTCTGTCAAAGACTCAACTGATCAGGGTTTGTAATTTATCCTTGATCGGGTCATGTAGAATACAATGTAGAAAATGTAGAAGTTGGGTTCTGTGAAATACTCGTAGTGGTACAATTACCAGAATTTGCCATAAAACGGGATTTAAAAGGATGTGTATGCAATTTAGGGAGCCTGTTTATCGTAGGAACATCTTGTTTCGTAATATTTGCATTGTATTTGGAAAGTATGGTTGTCATCAATGTGCTTATTTATCATATCTTGACATTTAAATTTGGTGGACACATACTCTTTAGTAGTAGTTAATATCTTCACAACTCGAATAGGATATATTAGCTGCTTTCTAGGCAGGTACTAGGACATATTGTTTGTTAATTTTCTCTAACATAAGTTTAACATGATTAACCTTATATACATAGGTTTATGGACCAGATATTGGTGGATATAAAATTCTTAATACTGTGTAAACAATATCAAGCAACGTATCTTTCCACTCTGTCAGTACATGCTGTAATGCACCTTGCCGTGTTTCCCATTGTTTAATTATGTTTCGATAGATTAAAAAAAACAGTATGAAGAGAATCAACAGAACGAGAGACATTGACAAACAAAATAGTAAATCGAAAAACAAAGACGATATTCTAAGGACGTAAGTCCATGGACATTGGCAAACAATAAAAAAACGTTGGACGCACACAAAAAAATGAACCAAATATACATTTATTAACTAAAAATGGAAACAAACAATAACTGCGTCAAACAATGAAGCACCGGAATGTAATTAATTAAATTGACATCACAACAAAACATCAAGACTAGTAATCCACGCGGACCAGCTTAGGACGGTCACCCAGCACGAAACCAGGCGGTGTGCTTCAACCGGTTAATGAGGCATTAACCTTCCCACTTCCCGCATGAGACTAGAAGTCTTAAGTATAAACATACATTCAAAAATTTAATAAATACACTTCAATTAACGCTCTGTGTAAAACGGTATAATAGCACTAAGAAACACAACGCGGGAACATACTCTACCTTTTCAGCTGCTGCATTAGAACCAAACTGTGAATATAAAAAACAGGGATGACATGAATCAACGAGAGACATTGAAAAAACACCAATAGCCGCATCAAACAATTCAACACCAGAATTAAACGAAATATATTAACGTCACAAAAAAATAGGACTTAATAACGAATTCTTCCGGACAGTTGTTTCGGACAACCCATTCCTCGGCAGCGGAGATCAAGTTAAGAAGACGGACGTAACAATAAATAATTTTTTTTACTATTTCAGTAAATACGAAAAACCAAGACGATATCAAAAGACATGGGCAAATAAAAGAAAAACGTGGGACGCACACACAAAAAACCCAACAAAATACACATGACAAAATTCTATTTGATGAAAGAAAAAACAACAAGCAAAGCAAGGTGACCGCGAAAGAATAAGCATTTCTTGCTACGCATGTGTCACTTAATGTTTTGTTTGTATGTCATTTCGGTATATGGCAACTCTTTCCATAGTAAAAAAAGACATGTCACCTCCAAAATCTGTCACTGTTATCGTAACGAAGTACTTAAGTGGAAATCTGCTATAATCACCCTGAATGTCTTTCTGGCAGCTATCAACAAGTATATTGACCTCAAATATGCAATAAATCAATATGACATAATCATGTTTATCTAAAGCATATTGATAATATTCGCTGCACGATTTGCATTTCTTACCTTTTGAATTCAATAAAAGTATGAAAAATTAATCAACCGCCAACGTGTGCTCCGGTACACTGCTATTTACAAATATAAATTTCTTTCTTGTCTATATCATATATGTAGTTATTTCGATTAAAAAGCTTCATGATAAACTATTGAAAACTCTATAAAACTTTAATGGAGCCATTGAAAAAAACGATCACAAACTTAAGCTCGCGTTCGACTATATCATTATATTTTCTTTTGATATTAAGTAGACTTAAGGAGGATCACCAAACAGTACCGATACGTATTCTCTTCTTTCTAAACGTTCTGATCTTTCAAATGTGCTTTTCTGTGTTCACTTAAATTGGATGTTAACCCGGCGGCAAAGTTATGGAATTGATCAGTGTTATGATGGTATTTTTCATCTTTGTATATTTTTTTCAAATAATCCTTCTCCCTTCTTTACTGTCCAGATCTTTTTGTTGTTTAAATTCATTTATTCGTGACTGTTGACCTCGAGTTTCGATTTTAGATTTTAAATATTTGTTGTGCGTCTCGGTTTAGACTTGTTTAGGCTTGTATAAAAAACCGATAAAAGCTTGACTATAACTTGGCGACTTTACTTAATGTGAGAATTAGTTTTACAGCCATTAACTAGCTTT
This sequence comes from Pododesmus macrochisma, assembly GCA_032359645.1. Lineage (NCBI taxonomy): Eukaryota > Metazoa > Mollusca > Bivalvia > Pectinida > Anomiidae > Pododesmus > Pododesmus macrochisma. Next base: position 2,931 of record JAUMGZ010199468.1, on the reverse strand, counting down.
AAAGTTAGGAAAATGCCATTTAAGGAGGCCGAATCTAATTTAATTGCCAGAAATCTGCAAAAGAGAATTTAATTTCCTTCACAGTAAATGTTAAGAGACACATTATCTTTATTTTAAGCAAATACAAAAGGCATGTCACCAGGACTGTTTCAAAATAACAACTGATTTAACATAGAGTTCAATTTGAAATAACGCAAAAATGGCATTACCACTTAAACCAATATAAAAAAATCCTGCAATAGAACTTTTGACCATTTTTGTATACATGTATGAGGTACTGCATTAAATTATCTTCCTTATAAGCAGAAAAAAGAGGGGGTCACCAGACAAATAGTGATAAGGGACCGTCTCAAAGGTAAAATTTTGGGCTGAAAACACAGTATTTGACACAAACTGCCTGATCTCATATTCAATATTGATATTTTTCTAGTAGCAGGTTTTTTTTCAAAATTGTTGCAGGCCACGTGTTTCTATATTATATCTTATGCATCTTTTAATTTTTCTATCCAATTTTAGTTCAATCGTGACTTTATTGTTGTACGACATCTGATAATCAGTGCTGCGCATGGAACATGCGCACTCGAACTAGAGTTGGCCTCCTTAACCCGAGTTTGTGTTATACAAGCATGTAGATATACTTATACATGTATGTCATCTCTGTGTGACAGTGACTAATCATTCAAATATTAAGAGCGTTATCTTTGAATGTTTAACAAAGTCAAATGCGTTAACAGAAGACAAATTACGGAGGAATGTTCTCATGGCATGACGACATTTTAAAAATTCATACTAGTACTTACCGAATGCATACATGGCTGTGACAATATTCTATCAATTTATTTGCGGGTTTTTAAACCAGAGAAGATAAACTTCATAATGCATCTTCATAAACAAATTTACTCAGATTAAAGATTATATGTATGGATGGAAATAAAAATGTACTTTTAGCCTCAACATCAGCTATTACAATTTCATGTATATTTGTACGTCGGCGTGAAAATATTACTAGGTGACTTAGTCTCATTTAAACCGCCATAGATTCATGACGTTATCTCTTTAATAAATATACATTTACTCATTTAGTTAACAAACTTGACCACCATTGACCTTCTGACAAGCTTTGGTTGAAAACGGCCCAGTAATTTATTGGAATATGTTGAATATAAAGTCTAGAGGACGACATATGCTTTGTCTTATTAATGTTGATCAAAAATGAATATTTAAGCCTTTTGCTCAGATGAGCTGCTAATAAGCGACTACAGCTTCAGTATCATCAAACATTTTGAATAAATCATCGAATAGTTCTTTGTCTCTTACTTAGTCACGTTGACTTGTCGTCAACTACAGGGTGACTTCTTTATGTCCAAAACGTGGGTGTTTGGCTTCAATTATCCTTCACAAGCTTCTTCTACTTTCCTCTAAGACTTGTAATGCTATTGCAGCTTTATATTCCAAGATTGGTTATCCATTCGAACCGACTTAGGACGGTCACCAAGCACGAAACTGGACGAGGTCGTTAAACCGGTTCATGAGGCTAAAACCTTCCCACTATGGACATGCATTTAACAATCTAATAAATACATTTATTAGTATATATACTTATAATACTTGTTAGTCTATAAACTAAAATACACAAAATCGTGTACATGTAATTTGTTTGTTCAGCGGATTACGTTAACTCCAATAGTTCATTCAGTGATAATTCATTAACGTACAAATGTGTACACATATCTATTCGCTAAATGTGTCTCATTAGCAATATCGTGCCATCTGTCAACTATCGATCGATCTATAGTATGGTCAATATAAAATCATAAATAATATACCCCAGGTTTCAATCCAATTAACTTTTTTTCTCTGTGGATTTAATTCCGCTTCATTTGCAAACATAGACTGTCGTGCGTTTGTAATAAACTATTATACACAATAGAAATTAATAAAAGAATATTGTCATCGCTATAAATATTAAATTTTATTTTTTATATATTCGAGACAATAATACATATCTATAATAGAAATTGACATATCAAGGCTGTAGTTCTTGAAGTACTAAACTGTTTTCTGTTTTTACTATCACACTTACGGCTTTTCGTCCACAAACAATGTACACAGAATTATTAACCCATTATCGTTCTGTCCGTATAATTTTCGTATAATATCCTTTATTTTTATGATAATTCGGGCGGAAATTGATGAGTACTTATTTTTGAAAATACTCTAAAATATTTAAATTCATGCGTGATTGATTTTAAAACCATAGCTACTATAATGGTTTTTCTTCAAATTTTTGCGTGGCCGTAGTAGTGTATACGGTACGTGCATGCTTAGTATGATCGTGAATGTTTGATTAATATAAATTTTATGAGCGTTTGACAAAGAAAACAGATATTAAAATGGAGTCCTTGGTAAATTACATGTCGCTCATAACGTATTTTACATAATCTCAATTTTGTCGTCATATGGTATTGAACAATTACTTCTTGTCAGTAATTAGAGATAGTTCGAATGTGTATGGTTCGAATTGGAGTATTGCAATAGACTAAGAGAATCCGTTTGGATTTCGGATATCTTTATCAAGAATTATGAATAGAATGAATATATCTTCATTGTTATTGATGATATCTTAATTAATTACAATCTTTTGATTAATGTAAACACCTTTTATCTGAGTGTTGGCCTACTTTTTATGGAAACATTATATCTTTGTTCAAGACATAGACATATGTATTCCTTATTCAGATGTCTTCTTATGGAATGTAGATATCTGCAATCCAAATTTAAATATCTATATTTCTACATTAAAAGGTACAATGCAGATATTGGTGGTAATCAAGATGTCTCCGTTCGGAAAGTAGACATTCGAATTCGTAAGAATGTTCATTAAAATATTCTAGACTGGTTCTCTCCCTGTGTTACGCTGCTCTCTCTCTC
>JAUMGZ010199457.1:0-12637 GCA_032359645.1 Pododesmus macrochisma | reverse complement strand
GACCCCAGGGTCACGCCTTGAACAAACTTGGTTTTCCATGCCCTAAAGTTACTACATACCAAAACATTAAGCTCTAGGCCTTCTAGTTATAAGAAGAAGATTTTTGAAGTTTTGTCAATTCCCCCCCTTTTTGCCCCTAAGTGGCGCCCCCTGGGGGACCAGCCCCTTAATTTGAACAAATCTGAACCCCCATCCCGCTAGGGATACTACCTACCAAGTTTAGGTACAAATAGTCCAGTGGTTCAGGAGAAGAAGTCGAAAATGTTAAAAGTTAACGACGACGGACGAACAGACGGACGGACGGACGACGGACGGGATTTGTATGAGAAAAGTCCACCTTGGACCTTTGGTCCAGATGGACTTAAACAATAGATCAAAGAGTTTTCAGTTTGTGTGGTTAGTTACGGTTTAAAGCCATTTCAAGAATCTGAAACAATACCAAAGACAAATGCAGCATTAATCGAAGACCTTGATCTTCGACCTATATATTCTATAACCGCCGGTAAATTGTCCATGTGGTAGTAAACAACTTTGCTGTAGTATTCTCGACACTTCAACCAAGTGTTCTGGTGAATATGATATTGAACATTGATTCATAGTCATTGCAACACAAACATATTATGTCCAACAGTTTCAAGTTTGTGCAAGTTTTGTAATATTCCGTTTGTCATCTATCAATATAGTTTTTTTTAAACATTTTAACTAGGCACCTCATAAGTTTGCATGATACATCTTGGAGTAAGCGCTCTAGGACCTTGACCTCCGATATAGTTTCTGCAGGCAGCTTGGCGTGATTCATGCTTGCTAACATATCACTTAATTAAGTGAATAATATACATTTTATACAAAATTTAACCAGTTGAACGGAAGCACGGATAGACGAAAACGTTATATATTTTACGACCCCAAAGTAATGTTGATGTATTATCTGCACACAGTTATATTGTATGAAGTGGTGTCTTACAATCTTCAATAAAGCATTCATACAACATTTGCAAACCGATATACAAAGCTAGCAACCCAACAAATTCACATTAAAATAGAACACTTCAGTGGTCCATGTTTGATTACTTACGTTGAACATTGAAATAGAACACTTCAGTGGTCCATGTTTGATTACTTACGTTGAACATTGAAATAAAAACCACATCACAACCACTCATGAATACATACATAATCGTTAGCCAAAGTCTGTTGATTTACACGACTGTTACACATAGAAGTTGGCGGATTGAGCGTCAAAAGTCGTCCTATGTTGTCCTAGTCATTGGATGCAGCTTTTCTCATCGAAAAATGAAAACAATCCATCCGTATGTGTACAATGCCTTTCCCGGTGCATCTTTATTTTGACGCTAAATTTAACGTAATAATCTGAGATTTAAAAGAGAAAGTAGATTTGTGTATTGTCATGACTAGGGTAGACACTTCAATTTGTGCACTTGAAACAGGATATGTTAAGGCAGGAAGACATACATTTTCTACAAATTTGAATGTCAACGACTAGTTAGAAGACATTGGAAATAGAAGAAGCTTAATACGCCAAGGTCTGTGTAACGTAGTGGAATTCAACATACCTTGGCTGTCGAAGATGGAATAGCAAATGAACGTTTGCACACGATATGTAAAGAAGCTATAAAATACATGAAAGCAAATACAACCAAGAGTTCATTCCATATCAAACAGGGAATATATAATAAATACATCTGGACTATATACGCTGATCCATAAAAGAAAGAGCATGGCACTATAAGTAAACATTGGTTTTTTTCATAACGTTTAGAAAGGAAGATTAGTAATGGATAGGGGATAAATATGCTCGATTAACAATTATTTATGTTGAATCCTACATGTGTCTTTAATAGTACCAATAAGTTTAATTTAAAATGTTTTCAAAGATCTCCGATCGGACACGCTTATCCCAAAAATATTCTACACGATTCTCAATGGCATGTCTTGAAATGTTTTTCCAAGTCGTTATTCCACGAAAATGCCATACTACAATTGGCGTAAGTGCAGACGAACGGTTTGATATCGGAGTGCCTAGTTGTCCGGTGATACTTAAGGTCATCGCCCCTGAAGAACGAGAGTTTACATAGTTCACACTTATATGGTTTTTCCCCTGTGTGGTATCTCACGTGACGGTCTCGGTTTGGTTTGGACGTAAAGGTTTTCCCGCAATATTCACAAACGAATCTCCTGTGGACGCTATTGTTGTGTTTATCGTACAAGTCGAAGTCCGTGTAATCAGACTTGCAAATGTCACATACGAAGACCGAGTGAGTTCTGAACAACACATCCGGTGTGAACACGCGCTCAAAGCCTGGAGATCTTGTTGAAATGCGAATGCCAAGATTGGGTGATGTTATTGGTGAGCTGACCTGTAACTCTAGGTCACCATTTTGTGGAAACACTGGGCCGGTGTCTGCAGGCTCCCTCTTTACAGCAATGTTATCAGCCTTTTGTGGTGGTGACATATTTTCCTTAGATGCTGAAGGTTCTTTTTTAACTTGCTTTGACTGATTAACGTCGTCATTAGTGTTTATGTGGTTTTCAGTGGTACTGGTTTGATACTTTTCTGGAGATATAGAGTTATTGTTTTCCATTATATCTTGGTCGCCACAGCTGCCTGAAGCTAACTGAATAGGTGAATCATTCTCAACACTTGGCGGATTCTCGTGAGCCATGGCAATATGCTCCGTCAAATGGTGTTCGGATTTGAAACCATGTTGGCATTCCGTGCACCAATACTGACTGGAAGAGTCACAGTCATCGACAATGTCATCCTTTTCATAACTATTGTTGATGTCATTTATCTGTACCGGTAAATTTTCGTCAAATTTTTCTGTTTTCACATGAACCATTCCCTCTGTTTCTTCATCATCGTCTTCATCGTCGTCGTCATCTTCCGCCATGTAAGCCGATAACATTTCCTTAGAATCAGTCGAATCCTCGATGCCTGGATTCAGATGATTACGATGGGAAAGCATATGTTCTCGGAGATTGGACGGATATCGGAAAGTTTTCATGCATAAAGAACACGTGTGCCGCTTCCCCTGGATGTGTGAATGCTCGTGCTTCACATATTGTTCATATGTTGGGAAGTTACTTGAACAAAAGCAGCAGTTATATGACTTGAAATTTTCATCGAATCTATGTTTCTTGATATGAACGGTGTACTTGAACGGGTCTTGAAACACCACGCTGCATTCACTGCATTCGTACGACTTGTCCTTGATGTGCATAAGAAGGTGCTTGTTGTACATGAGAGCACTGGATCCAGTAAATGAACACAATGCACATTGGAAGACTTTCAACTCGGGATGTTGTTTCTTATGGATATCAAACTTACTGGTGTCGGAAAAACTTTCACCGCAGGTCGGACAGATAAAAATCTGCTTGACGAGATGTTCCTTCCTGATATGATTCTTGATTGTCTTCCTGTCCATGTAGCCTTTCTTGCACATGTTGCAACGGAACGGTTTATTGTAATTATGTCTTATCATATGGCGTTTGATGTCATCCTTCCTGGTAAAGCTCTCTGAGCAAATGTTACATTGGTATGGTTTGTAGCCGGTGTGAAGACGAGTGTGACGGTTCATGTTGTTACGACATGTAAATGTGTTATAGCATATATTGCACGTAAATACATTATGAATGTTTAGGTTATGACTGCTGAATGAAGAACCATCTGGCAGCACTTCGCCACAACGCTTACACTGAATGTTTTTGACCGAGATCGGTTGCGCGGATATTGTAGAGGAAGTGATATTTCTCGTATTTGTCGTCCCAATCAGCGGATTGACAGTCGAGTTGTTGTTTTCTGTGACACTTGGTCTGTTACTCAGAGCTACCTTTGGGTGTTTTCTGGCATTTGTAACAAGTCGTTTAGCTAGTAAACGGTTTACGATTGGTTTTCGTATCGGCAGGTAGTTCATGCGTATGTTGCGGCCTCTGTCTTCCGGAATCTTTTGGTCTGATATGCCATTACCGTCATGCATACTTGCGTTATCGTGAGCCAAACTACTGATACTCCTAGCGAACAAACTTGATCTTGACTGACTGATAGAAGGCTGTGGAATCCATTCAGACTTGATCACGTGATCCTGGTTGTCAACTCTACGATATTCAACAGGTGGTTGATCAACAACATTTGAGATCGTCTGCGCATGCGGCTGTTTTTCATAATGTGAAATTGACATGTCTTCTTCACCTGTGTCATTGCTGATTTCATCGTCAACATTGGCATCGAACTTTTGGAAAAGATCGTGAAGTTTAACAACGACATGTTGCGCCTCGTTTTCAACGGCGATGCAAATGATTCCATCCACCTCGAGGCTGTGTTTGAAAGTGATGGTCTCCTTACAGAGCGTAACGATGGATTGTTTCAACAGACGACCTAGTAGTTCCTTCTCCTTGCCATTAACCATAGTGACTGCCGGTATCTGGAAAATATCAATCATAAAGTAATGTAAATGCATCATTAAAGAAGAGTTGTAGCAATATAAAAAGCAAACTATAATGTGATATGCATGTCCTTCTTATGTTTGATGACAGTGACGACTCGTGTCTATTTGTTTGATTGTATTATCGCAGAGTAAAACAACATAGAGTGGATATCCACCATGTTTTTTTGTCATTAACTCACATTGTAATTAGATTTTTCTTTTTGGTTTTTAAACTGACGTGTCAAAATGAATATAGAAATAGCAAAATTACTAATTATGCCAATGTCAGTTTTTGCGCTTAAAATAAAATTACAGATATCATAATATACCCCAAATTGATGACCTAGGGTCTACGATTAACTGTTAAGCGTGTTGTATTTGCCCTCTAAGTTTTTGAGTTTATTAAAATATTTTTAAAATTATGTCCAAATTGTGGCCCCCTGAAAGTCAAAACCCTATCATTTCAATCAATCAGAGTCCCCCTTCTTTTAACCAAATTGGTCCAGTGATTATGGACACGTTAACAATATAAAAAATTAAAATCTTTGTTTTATGTATGGCATTGAAGTTTGACCCCAAAAAAAGTATCCTATTTGGACTAAAAAAAACCTTCCTGTTATGCAATTGCTGATATCCACGCAGAAATTGCATCAAATATTTTTACAAAAAAAATATCGTTGATTATTCTGTTTTCTAAAAATGCTCCATTAAGTAAATATACCAACTGCATACAAAATAAAGTAGGGGGGGGGGGGCAGAAAAAAACAATTTCCACTGGACACAGAATACGGGGTTACCATTTCACAGACATGTAACAAGATTAGAGATTATAACAATATTAAAGTCTCACATGTAATAATGTAAGTTGTATTATCATAACACAATAAATGCGGAAACTATGCTTCAAACAAGCTTGGTAGTATAACGCACCACTGGTTTGTTTGAGGTATGTTAGTGTGGTTTAGTCGACACATGTAGTGAAGTTGTGTTACATAGCATGGTCACCATTAGTTAGTTAAAAAAAGATTCTTCTGTGTATTTTCTTATATAAAGGACTTTAAGAATATACTTCATTAATTCAATGCTTTAATATATAATTATAAACGTACGTCTGTGCTCGCGCGTGTGTGAGTCAGAGAGAGAGAGTGTGTGTGTGTGTGTGTGTGTGTGTGTGTGTGTGAACTAAAAACCTATCCATTTTGATATCTTACTTAATCAAAATGCATAATCAAAAATATATTTCAAAAAAATGAAATACATGTTTATTTATTGTTTATTCGAGGAAAAGCGGGAATATTGTGATCGTCTCCGGCGTCCGTCCGTCTGTCTTACCCTGTAATACCTCCTACAAGGTTTGAGATAGGAACTTGAAATTTTAGGACATAGTAGATATGTGTATGGGAAAGTACACAGCATTTTCGGATTTTTAATATGACCCCTACGGGCCGGGCCAGAGGGGTGAGGTTTTAGGGTTCAAATTTTCAACAACAAAGAAATAAATAGTCTTATAGCATATCAAATCAAACATTATCATAAGATCTACATTTTACAACAAAGTCTGTATCATATGGTGATCAAGGGATTGGGCAGGTGTACTTGGGGTGTAAAAATAACTCCCTTTACACCATTTGAAATCAGAACTTGAGACTTTGGGACATAGTAGATATATATAATATATGGAGAAGTGCACAACACTTTCAGACATTTGAAATGACCCCTCGGGCTAGAGGGGTTTGGGTAATGGGGGGTCAAATATATTTTTTTTAAATGAGTTCTACATTCCTCAACAAAATATTTTAGCATATGGTGATCAGGGGTGTGGTAGGGGTGCTTTGATAGATAGATTGGCGGGTCGAGCCATCCGCGCGGGAATATGCGATGCGATGGCATGCCATGGACAACGTAGTTTAAATTTTTTGCTACCATTATTAGAATATACGTAGCTTTTTAATTGTGACTATTCAATTACAATATTTTTATATACAAATGTAATTTTATGTAATACGAAATTTTTATTGTTTACTGTGAAAAAAACAAGGGAGACAACTCCGATAAAATTTCTTTCAAACTTAGATTCACTATTTGATGCAATTTTCCTCCGATATGCCTAAACGTGTCGATCTGAATGCAAAAGCTGAGTTGCACAATGCATTGGTCTGCAATATTTTGAATAATACAAATTAAAATACAATGAACATTTGAGAATGTGTCTGTTTTATGTAATGTGTAAAATCTCTTGGACACACTTAGCCGATTTCAGGACGATGTCCGTACAAAGGGTGTTATATCAATTGTAAAGTGCTGTCTCATTGGAGTATCTCCACACGCACGCGCGCGCCCGAACGCACGTATGCACATACACACACATTATATCAATTGGACGTTAATAGTTCTGTCTCACTGGACCATCCCCAGACATATACACACACGCGCCCGCAAGCACGTAATCACAGATGGTATCGCTTGGATGTATATAGTGCTGTCTCACTGGACAACACACACACACACACACACACACACACACACACCATCAATGCACGCATAAGAGAAAGAATAATTTTGATAAAAAGATGAGAAAATCTGATAAAAGGTTCTTGACACTGAAGAAGTCGTTAACATCTCAGCCAATCAGAACCCACGGCAGCCATATTGGATGGAATTCGGCAATGTTGGACACAAATCTCTTACGGACCCATGCAAGGAACATGTACATCAAGTTTCGTGAAAATCTGAACAACAGTTCTAGACAAGATGTTGAAAATGTCTCAGCCAATCAGAAGCCACGGCGGCCATTTTGGATAAAATTCGGCAAAATCGAACACAAATCTGAAAGGGGGCCATGCAAGGAGCATGTACGTCAAGTTTCGTGATAATCTGACCAACAGCTCTTCATAAGAAATTAAAAATGTCTCGGCCAATCAGAAGCCGAGGCGGTCATATTGGACGGAATGCGGCAAAATTTAACACAATCTGAAAGGGGCCATTCAAAGGATATGTACATCAAGTTTCGTGAAATTCTGAACAACAGTTCTTGACAAGAAGTTGAAAATGAGTAAGTCAATCAGAAGCCATGGCGGCCTAACTGGATGGAATTCGGCAAAATCGAACACAAATCTGAAAGGGGTCGTTCAAGGAACATGTACATCAAGTTTCGTGAAAATCTGACCAGAAGTTGAAAATGTCTTAGCCAATCAGAATCCACGGCGGCCATATTGGATGGAATTCGACAAAATCGAACACAAATCTGAAAGGGAGCCATGCAAGGAACATGTACATCAAGTTTCGTGAAAACCTGCCCAACAGTTGAAAATGTCTCAGCCAATCAAAAGCCACAGCGGCCATATTGGATGGAATTCGGCAAAACGAAACGCAAATCTGAAAAGGGACCATGCAAGGAACATTCACAGCAAGTTTGGTCAATTTAATTGCCTCAGTAGTTTTTGAGAAGAAGTTTCAAATGTGAAAGTAAACGACGCCGACGGATGACGACGGACGGATTGGTATAGGAAAAGTCCACTTTGACTAAAATACAAAAACTAAACATTAGAGCTAAATCCAGCATCAAAGTCAATGGACCATGAAATAAAGGTCATATTCAGCATCTGCAGCATACACTGTGATGCATGATCTTAGCTGTAACTATGATCCAAGTTTGAAGCCCTAGCACTTGTACTTTTCAAGAAATGGTCTAAAAACGAAAACTTAACGCTGGAGCTTAATCAAAATGTTGACGCCGTCGCCTGAAAAGCAACACCTTAGTCGCTCATTGGTCGCAGTGAGACAATATACATGATCAAACCCAAGTTTCTCCGTTTTTTGGACCAGATGATGCAAATATCACGCAAATCATACAGTAAAAGCCGCCGAACAAGAAATTAGTTTTCCTCGTCTTCCCATTTTTTACAGGATATAGCCTACAGGGATTCGTTCTTTACTTAAATGAATGCTGTCTCTTTAAAGCCTCAACTTGGTGTATTTTAGACAGTCCATTATCAAAAAATTCTTAATAATATGGAAATGGAATATGATCAACTTAGTGTGGGGTAAATTGTAGAGTCTGTTTTAAATGTTTATTTAATCCTAAATTATAATGGTAACCAGTAAACGTGCGATATCTTTAAATTTACTTTAAAAAAATTAAATCTGATAAAATTAATAAAAAAAAAAACCCACTGAGGTAGGTCTATAAAAATGCATATCTATAAATGCAAAAGTAAACATATCCTGCACGTCAGATCGGACCGGACAAGGACATATATGTACAGTGTACCCCGTTACTACTTCATGATCTCACCTACCGGTTCTTCCTGCTTAGCGAGACTAATATATGTATATGCATGGATGTGATTACAAAATAAACTTATTACAAATATACAGTACAGAACCATTCTAAACACATACAAACTATAAATACAGGATGTAGAATTATCAAGAGCATTTAATATACAAGTGTTAACGTAAAAAAAACCTTTTCAAAAACGGGAAGAAATTTCTTTAACACATTTATTATCATAATTTAAACAGTATCTTCCTGTAAACGGCAACCATGTGAGCGCAGAGAATGTGGCCCTTCACTAACCCTCACTGTGAGGCGGTGATCAGTTGGAACGTTTAGTGACGCGCTGAGACCGTACGGAAACATTCCGCACACATCTGGAACCATGTATGCTAATCTAGGTACACACATACGTTACTATAAATAGGGCATTCAACGGACGTATAAAAAGTAAGTTCCAAATCGTAATAATAAATATCTTACAAACGCCGGGTCTGTCGACTTTGAATGAATGGTTGACTAATTTTGACTAGAAGCACCTTTACTAGTTAAAAGTTAAAGTAAAACCCCTGAACTTTCACAATGAGATTGTTATGACGGAGCCGACGACCTTATATTCTACATGGAAAGGGAAATATATAGACCGGGGGTCCCCCACAGGGATATAAGGAGCAAGATGATAGTAAGATGATCTATGTTCTGAATACATATTATCAACAACAATTGATTTGTATCAATCATTGATCAAGTACATATAGATTTAACTAGGATTAATTAATAACATTTTTTCTTGTTATCGGTAAATGAAATACATTTTGTCAAACAAAACAAAGGAATTGTTATGTTTGTTGAGTGAATGTTTAGTTATGTCGGGTGGAATTTCCAGATATTGTAATCAGTTCTTCCTTCTTAACTACGGGGTACCTTTCAAATTAAAGGTATCTCTAACTGACGGTATATATAACATGATCTTAACGTATACCTAGCTCGAGAAAGAAAAATTACGCATTTTTCATTAAGTGCATTTCAGAGGAAAAATGAAAAAGAACTGAAATGTTGATCGATATTTAAAATTTCAATTGGTTTTTCATTAAATTGTTATCATAGTGTCAGTAATATACACAAAGTATACAGTACGACATATGTAAATATACTGCTATTATTATACAACCATCGTTGAACTTTGCAAACTGTTAACGAAGATTACATAACGCGACATCATCGACAAACACATGCTCAGATATAACCAGAACTAAAACAAATATATTTCAAATATGTGTATCCTATTCAATTACATTCCGAGAAATTGTGAACAGGACAAACACAAAACGGAACTTTAATTATAATACTTGTAAATGCTCATATGACAGAAACTACTTTGCACCATAAACAATAACTGTAAAATGCGTATGTTTTTCTTTACGCGTGGGCATTATGTTTAAAAGCATTTGAAACGGTTTTTTTTAGTTTAATTAAGTACAATACAGTTATTTAGTTTCCGAATTGAAGAAGTACACTGAAATTACCTACGTTCATGTATATTACAAATTCCTTAGTACTAAGTATAGTGTATATATATCTTAATGCATCGATAAGAAAAGTGTACATTTACATCTAAAAACAATGGAAACGAAAGTAATCAGTTTAAGCAAATACGACATGTATTATGTATATTATAAACTCCTTAACACCAAGAGTAAATTACCCCTTATGGTACCCAATCACCTCGGATAATCCAAGTGCATACGTTATCTGATCCGGGCCTGGAATAAACCCAGTCACACAAGTAACACAAGTTTACAAACACTAAAAACATTATCTAAACTCACCAAAACTTGTCAAATCTGCAAGGTGTCCGAGTCTGTTTAGTCCAGAGATAAATTCATGGAGTTGTGTTAACTTCGGAGAGTGTTGGAGACATCGACTGTGGAGCAATCAACTGGCTGAAGTTTTCTGTGTTACTTACGCTCCAGTAGTCGGACGCATGTGGCAGTATTTCCTAATGCAGTAAGGGCTCCCACAGGAGCACCGGCAGCACGGATATAACCGGATGTTTTTGAAAGCGTCAAGTTTTTTAGACTCCGGACTGATCAGCTCTTGAGAAAACTAAAGTGTTTTATTGTTAGGACGTTAATAAAGACTTAATTATATCGACGAGTTGCGCCAGCAGGAACCGAGTGTTCAATTAGAGAATTATAAAGAGTTGGATTTCCGCTCTTGATCTATTTCCAATCCTTGGAAAAAACGAATATATCTAGGTTAACAACATCCTGTTTAAAAAGGTCTTAAAGCGCAATACTTTTTAAATGTTTTTTTTTTACATAATTTAGAGAGAGAGAGAGAGAGAGAGAGAGAGAGAGAAGTTGTGTGCTAATTAGCTCGTTCCAAAATTTAAAGGTAATAATTCTTTTACTCTTTGATCAATGTTTAATAATAATTGATTTTAATTTACTTAAGCATAAATGATACCGTGTACCATTCTTTTAATTATCTGATAATAGTTATTAGTTAAAACAATCAATTAATGATTTGTACCTTAATTATAACATTTCGAATCATTATGAAGAAATATCAATTTGCATTATTTCTTGGAAACAATATAAGCAATAACGATATACAAAAGACACCATTATTAACAAGAACAGAAAATAAAAGTCAACAGTATCATGCGTGCTATTTCATGTATACGAAGCCTACAGAAAATAGCTAGCTGTTTTGTTTATACAGACAACCTTAATTTCTCTTCGTTTAAAATTGATTCGAAAATAATGTGCATGTGCATGTGCATTCTCATAAAATTAGAGATTCGTTAAAAAAAATCAAACATCCCAACCACGCACGTACGCATACGCACGCACGCACGCACTAACGCGTACACATGCGTGTGAGGGAAATGATTTATCGCGGTTCAGAAATATATAAATGTATGATTACAAGTGTTGACAACACGGATTATTTAAATGTTCATTTCTAAACTATATATGTCCCAATAGCCATAATAATGACACTAAATATAGGGATAAAAGTGATAAATTGGTAAACCAAACAAACATGGCGGTCAGATTTCTTCAAGTCAAGGAAGTAATCTGTAATGTACTTCAATCGAGTGTGTAAGGCATTGACAGCGGTTAAGTATAAACTTCTTCACATTAAAATACAAAACTGAAAACTGAAACATCAATAAAATCACCTCACTATTATTTTGTTCTAACTTTAATTTGATAGGTTCGTTTTATTTTCTATATAACGCAGATTTTTTTTATTTTTATATTCAAAATAAACCTAACTTATAACTTAGTAATATTTCGTTCTAAAAATTTGAATTGCATACTTTTTAAACAGTTTAACGAATTAAGGAACACTTAAAATGAACAGCTTGAAGTAAAAGTAGGAACTAACCGAGTGATTAAAGTAACTCTTAAGTATCTGAGAAATTTTATTTTATCCAACTTTTGTTCTGGCACACGTTAAATGATACGTACCTATTTTTATTGGTCAGAATGTAATATCCGAGTAGCGCACACGACAAACGTTAAAAGGAACTATTGTTTTGTTATCCGTGTTTTGTGTTCACTTTGTATGCTCATGTCAAGCACTGCACATATCACCAAATATATCATCGTCACACAAATGCATTGCTAAAAATTTATATTTGTCATAATTGTTTGGAACATGGACATAATTTGCACGATACGATAGGAGTATTCCAATGTTACATGTACAGCACATTATTTAACAAGATAATGATATATATGTTGCTATATAGTATAAACAGGTGATTCAAGGATAGGGAGTTATAGAGAGTTTGATTTTTTATTCAAACATTAGGGGCCGCGGTGGCCTAGTGGTTAAAGTCGCCGACTTGTAACCATAAGAGCCTTTCACCTCCTAGTTCGATTCCCGTCCGGGGCGTGCT
>JAUMGZ010199446.1:0-12638 GCA_032359645.1 Pododesmus macrochisma | reverse complement strand
CATGGATAACTAGCCTTGAGGACTTTTTTGACGTCAATCTTTTCCTTTATTCTGGTGCTGAATCGTTTGATGCGGCTATTGTTGATTTTTTTTATGTTTCTCGTTATGTTGATTCCACTCATCCCGTTTTCTTGTATAAAGATATTATATTTAAGAAATGAATTTCTTTTTGTCGTTATTTATGCGTGATGACCAATAATGGACGGTCGCAAAATTGCATGATGGCGAAGCCGTTCATGTTGAATTCGCGACCGTCCATTGTTGTTCATAACGCATGAATAACGACAAATAGAATGTCATTCATTTTATTTGAAATTCTAGAAACACTTTCACTAATTATAAAAGTAGATATTTGCTTAAACAATTGTTTAATTTTTTTATTTTAAACGGTCACCCCTTCGTTAAATGGAATTTTTAACGGATGAACAGAAGGTGCACTCAATTATGACGTCACACAGTTCACAGAGTTCATTATTAACCATAGCATATGAATAACAACGGCACAAGTAGTGTCATTGAAAGGAAAACAATGCCAATTGTAAATATTTATTGGAGACCTGCTTAAATTTGTAATGCTGTATCCAAAGTAGGATTATTAAAATTGATCAAGAATAATTGATACAATGCACGCGTAGTCAGTGTGAACTAGATTGATTAAGACTTGGAAGATAGAGAAAAACCGTGGGAAACCTCAATGAAGCACTAAAAATAGTCAGGTCAAATATTCTCAAGAAGACGCGTCTAAGTAGGGATTTAATCAACGTATATTCATTATGATAGCTCTAAAGTCCTCGTTAGCATGTGTAACGTTACCTTTTTATGTCATAAAGTAGTAAATTCGAAAAACCAAGACGATATATTCTAAAGCCGTAAGTTCATGGAATTTCAGGCAATACAAAATTCACTGGACAACAAAAGTTAGTTCTGTCCAGCACTGGTATCAAGGTCCTAGGTCTTTGGTTATGTTCCAAAACTGATAACCTATAAGAATAAACCTTTACACTTTCGTATTGGTTATGGTTTTTGAAAGTAACTTTTTGTATTGTTGATGCAAAACTTTTTCCCGTCAAAGTTTATTATTGTTTTACTTCGTTAGACATCACATAATATAACCTTGATCTAAACAATTTCCGCTAGTTTATTATTGAAAATATTCCAAAACCAACAACACTTTCATTCAAGAAGCTAACAGGGAATAATCAATTAGTTTTGTGGGTGAAGCAAAATAGTTACCTTTAAATCTATAAGATTGTGCTACTAATTAGAAACCGTTTTGTGTATTATTGTTGCATTATAAAGGGTAGGTAAAATTCCTTTAGCCATTATTCTATTATGATGCAAGATATCAATCAGATGAGCTCTACATTTCACATGAACATTCCGCTATTGCAAAATATGTACTTTACATTAATACTCAAACGCGCTTGTGTAATATGAATATGATTATTATTAAGATACATATGAACTTTGTTCTTTTCGACCAACACCTGTTCTCCTTTAATCCTTTTTAACACTGAGATAACAAGTATGTAATCCACCGCCCCTGTTCTGCCTAATAATCATAAACAGAGAACATTACATGGTTAAATCCATTTCACATGCCATATCAGAATGTGAACCCAATACTTTCTGATATTGGTCGAGGGCTGATATGGCATGTGATATGGATTTTATCATGTTTTATTATGTCTATCGGATACTTTAACAATAGAAAATGAGACTTGAGATTTTAATGACATATGCTTCTTTTTAAAAAGTGAAAAGGGTTGAAACAATTAATCATTGTGGCGGATAACACATGTGTAGCAGGAAACGCTGACCATATCGCGAGCACCTGGTTTCGCTTCTAGTTTTTTTTAAAAAATAAAAATTCTGATGTTTCCCTTTTTAGTTAATAAATGTGTATTGGTTTCGCCTCTAGTTTTTTTTTTAAAAATAAAAGTTCTGATGTTTCCCTTTTTAGTTAATAAATGTGTATTTGGTTATTTTTTCTGTGTGCGTCCAACATTTTCCTTTTGTTTGCCTATGTCCATGGACTTACGGCTTTAGAATATCGTCTTGGTTTTTCGAACTAAATTATTTAAATTCTGTATAACACCGCCGCTTTTTCTAATGACATATTTGTATACTATATCTGAAAGAGACCAACCAAAAATTCCTGCTCGAGAGGACCTCGTCAAGATAAAATGAAATTATTTTCATTATATGGGAATTTTTTTATTCAATCTTGATTAAGCATAACAGTGAATGATCACAGCTTTAGGTGCCAACCGTTTATGTGTTGTGTACATGGAGTGTATCACTGGTCCTCTCCCGGAGTAAAAATTATTAAAACACAAAACTTCAAACTTAATCGGGTAACCAATATAACGGGCAAAATCCAAAAAAACAAATCTCCGTGTAATAGAACATTATACATATCCACTCTCTGTATCTTTGCGTTACACTTCGAGAATAATATTAATTTTGTATCTTCATCTTAAAAGCAGACAGATTAATATTAATTTTTTAAATGTATGACCATTAAAAAAAAGAGGATGGGTGTAAACATCTTGTATCACGCGGGAAGTGGAAAAGTTGAGGCCTCATTAACCGGTTTAACTTCACCGCCTTGTTTTGTGCTGGGTGACCATCCAAAGTCGGTCCGCATGGATAACAGGTCTTGAGGATAGTTGTAAAGTCAGGTGTTACCCTTTTATTCTGATGCTGAATAAATTTATGTAGCTATTGTTGGTAAGTCAATGAATCTCGTTCTGTTGATTTCACTCATCCTGTTTTTTTTTTAAGATTGAAGAAATCTCATCATATGACATCATAAGATATATATACTTTGTTTACGCAGCAATGCATTGAACGTTCCTATTTTTAATAAGTGTACGCCTAAATTGTTGTAAGGGCCATTTTTATAGTATTTAGTATGATTGTGATGAGAATTTTGTCTGAACACAACAGGATTTCAAACCCCACAATGTTTGCTCCTTATAGCCTTCATTGATCCATATCTTGTCTATTCTAAATTCTTTTTCTCTTGAGTGTCATTTGATGACGGTTGATTCGTAGCTATACCTGACATCTCGGACGAGGTCCTCTTACACATTGTCTTTTGGACTGTTATGGTTCGTTTCAGTTTGCAGTAAACGTTCACTTCAGCAATTAGAATTACTATAACCACTGCCCACCATTAAACATAACGTATGAGATTTTACCGTCCCCAGTCAGTGAAAATCTTTTGTTCTTAGATTTTTTTAATTATTGATCGAGTTTACGAGTATCTTTAAAGAACCATTTCTATTACATTGAACTTTTTTTCATTGATTTCCTTATATAAGCTGATTGAATTAATTGACACCATTTGACTGGAAATATTTTTTCACATGTTTCTCTTTTATTTTATGCATGTTTGAGTAGAACTGTATAGTTTTGTACAGTCACTTGAGTGCGTAGATAACACTCACGACTTATGTAAAGGAATATATTAGAATACTATTTTGAATAACGGAAGAAGTGAACTGACATATTAGCATATACTTTAATGGATTACTCTTGTATAGCTGGATTTTTTTCTAGCAAACTTGGTCGGTCTTTATAACAAAATTACTTAAGCTTTAAGTATTCAAATATCAGTGATGAATTGGTACAACTTCTCCACAAGACCAAACATGCATCGATTTCTTTTTGTGTTGTGCGCATAATTGTCTTAGTTTGTCAAATGTCCCGAAAACATTTGATACAAATGTTTACTAACTGTAATCAAATAGGTTTGACTATTGAGATAAAAGTAAAGTTTTCCCAATGGTGTAATATTATCTTTACCCTACTTAACAATTGCATTGAACAGATCTCAATTTGATTTGTAAGTACGTTATCCCTTGTTTATATTAATAATTCATACTAGAACAGTGCTTGTTTTGTGTACTAAATGAACATTGTTTATTCTAAATTAATTTTCTCTTTAGAGTCCGTTGACAGATGGTGATTCGTAGCTCTGCTATGGTTCAAGGGTGAGGTCTTCTCATTCATTTAGTTAGTTTAACGGCACTGAATATTATGTTATGGTGGTCCGTCTCGATGGGCATTGTTTGTTTTTCAATGTATGTTATTTTATGGTGAAGCTATTTCTTCTTGTGTATGGGCATTGTTTGTTTTTCAATGTCTGTTATGTTATGGTGAAGCTATTTCTTCTTGTTTGAATACTTTGTTTCTTTTCTTCATCATTTGAAAAATTACGCAGCGGTGGCATTCGAGCTCTCACACTTGTCTGAATTACTTCGATTTTTTAAAAGCTTTCTAAGGATTGAGTAACACATACCAATAATCAAGGGACTATTCGTAGATCATAGGTACATGTCACTTTTGTTTAAATCGACCCTGTACACGTAATGGATTAGGAAAAATCAAGACACCATTGAAAAACCATAAATCTGTAATATCCTTTCAAAATATGAAGTTATTATTTTGACAACGACAAGAAGCTCTAAAAAATATTTGTGTTGATACAAGTATCCTTTTTTCACAAGTTATTAAATTTTTATTGATTATAGTTCCTATATTTCGCTTCCCATGCAACATTTTCAACTAGTAAAGTTATCCAAAAACAATTTAATGGTGAATCCAAACTCTATGAACCTACGTTCAGTCTATTTAATTGTCCGCAGAAGCAATGGGTTGTGCAGGCAAATAAAGCATAACGCCACGTGAAAATAAAAATGAGTGAATATGAGTGCAAAATAATGCAGCATTAAGTGTGGCGTCATTAACCTCTTAATAGGCCGCTTAGTTTTTCCTCACAGTTCACATGCGTGATACGGATGCTTATAAGAGCGGCTTAATTTACAATGTAAATACTCGTATGCATCTGTTATATAGCTTTTCAAAATACGTCTTAAAATATGAAGACGTAGCAGGTTAATAAAATACCTTCTAATGTGGCCACGTGATAACACACAATATTGATTAAATGTTAAAGTTATTAACACGTTATAGTAATTACTTAATTACTTAAGCCATGGACTTTTGAAGAGTAATTATTAATTTTTTAAATGTCTTTATTTAAGACTTCTTGCATCATTTGGGGAGTGGGATAGTTAAGGCCTCATTAACCGATTTAACAACACAACCTGGTTTCGTGCTGATTACCGTCCTACGTACCAATATGATAAGTCTTCGACATTTTTAGGCTTAGAAATTAATGTTGTTAATGAAACAGCTCATACTAAAATATACGAAAAGAGATATTAATTGGATTTCAAATTGTAAATTACCAATGGCTTGATAGTGATATTTCTCGACTTCCATTATACGTCTTTTATATTTCTCCGTTACTTTGTTATGCCCGAGCTTGTTCAGATTCCAATGACTTTCACTCAGTTAATATTGACCTTACCACAAAGTTTATTTCACAGAGTTATCGACACCACAAACTACGTAAAACATTTGGCAAGTTCTAAAGAAGATATCCTTGGATTCTTTTGAATTAACCAAATTACTATATCAAAGTATGATAATAGGAATTTCTCAACCCTCATTATATGGAGACCTTGTTTACAAACTTTGGAGGATGTAAAACAACCCTGACATATTTTACGTTGATACTAAACTTGTAAGAAAATTCCTTAAACGTAGCTATGATCTTCTTATAGTGAGATGCACTGCATGCCTAGTATATGGTCGATTAAACGCTTCTTCCTTGAATAGCTTTTTTCACAGCACACCTAACAGTACTTCTAGGACTCAATGAAGGGCTGCTTAAGTTGCAAGCTCCATAAATCGATAAACCTGGGTCCTGATATTTGTCTTTCTTATTGTAAGTTGGATTTCGCGTTGTTTATTATTTCTGAGCTCACATAGCAAGCTTTTTTCGTTTTCCCTCCGACACAGAAATAAGCGAGTGTTTGCTCTCCTATGGTCCTCTTTTTCATATATGCATACCTAGCAGTTTATGTGTGCTTAGATGTTGCTGTTGTTGTATCTCTGCAAGCACACTGATTATTCATCAATGTCACTATTCATGTTCTTATTTATATTTATATTTGTACGAATCTACAATGACTTTATGCTGATTGGTTAAGTCCAGTTTTCGTGTTTCCAATTGCCTATTGTAAATATATTTTACTCGTTAAGATTTGTATGGACTTTTGTTGTGGACGGTTGGTTGTTGATGTGATTGACAGTGGTTGAAGTATATTCATCAAAAATTGTTTAATGTATGTCTATATTAAAGTCATCTTGTCAATGCGGCAAGTGGGAATGGTTGAGGCCTCATTAACCGGTTTAACCACTCCACCTGGTTGTGTGCTGGGTGACCGTCCTTAGTCTGTACGCATGGATAACTAGTATTGAGGATTGCTGTTTCGTCAATTCATTTCATTTTGTTTTAGTGATGAATAGTTTGATACGTATATTGTTGTATTGTCAAGGTCTCTCGTTCTGTTAATTCCACTCATCCTGTTTTAATACTGTTGCTGATTTATTTGATGCGCGCGTATATGTTTGGATTGTCAATGTGTTTAGTTTTGATGATTCTACATTAGAAATGTTTTGTCAACACTATATTTCACATTATTGTATATGTGTGCCTGTCTTATCTAATGTTCATGCATTTTAGGGAAAACGTCATAGGAAAGAAATATATTAATTACAATTCTAAAGGTCTCGCAAAATGAAATGGATTATTTTTATTAGTAACAAAAGGTGACGTATATCATAATTATTTTATTCTCACATAAAAAAAAACTATAACGGTAGACGACATACGTGTGTCCGGAAATTCTTACTCTTCGTTGATACTTAGATTCGCCTATAGTTTTTAAAAGAGGTTTGCAATCCTCCCTTTTAGTTTAATACATTGAACGTCTCTGTATCCAGAAATTTGCTGTATGCCCAACATTTTTCTTTGCTTTGTCCTTGCAATTTTGTGTTTAAAAAATTGCGTCTTAGTTTTTGGTCTTTAGCTGTTAAATCTTGCACCTTGTTTTGTCTTTGCGCTTTGATCTTACAGCTGTTTTTGTTAATGATCGAATCTTCACGTTATATTTTTTTAGGCACAGTAAAAATGCCCATACATGTTGATCCACCGAACTATTAACTAAAAGTACTTCAATTTATTTTTAGAAGAATGTAAACATATTGTCGTTTGTGTTTTTGTTAAAAAAAAATGACCACGATCAATGAAGCCGTAGGCCAGTTTATGCGCCCAAGAATTTCATAATACCATACTTACGGATGAGATCACAAATATCTAATTGTTTCTAGTGTGTCCTAATTTCTTGTATCAATAGTAATCTACACGAAAGTGGATTCCATTCATTGATGCTATAGTGCATCTAAGTTGACTAAGTAAGTGTTTACATAGTTGATTATCAGCCAATAAGAACGATAAAGAGCCTACAGCATTGTTAGAAACTAGACACATTCTTTCTTACTCCGTATCAAAGTTTAAAATCATAAAGTACAGTCAGCCAGCCATGTGTGTTTGTGTTTGTGTTTGTGTGTGTGCGTGTGCGTGTGCGTGTGCATGTGCGTGTGCGTGTGCGAACTTGCCATTAGTCCATGGACATTGGCAAACCAGAATAAATCAGGGGATGTACGCAGAAAAAAAGAGATACAAGAATTAATTTAATCAATTAGTTTTGTTTATGATTTCAGGTTTTTATATATATTTCTTACATACATGCAATCTAATCGGCATTTCTTTACTTTGTAAATTTGCTGTATATAAACCAGGTGTATATTCTGTGCTGTAACTATCAGCTGTGGTCACCCACCTCAAAACCGAACGTTGTGGTTAAACCTTATAATGAAGCCTAAACAATCTCTCTTCCCACAATAAATTTTAAGCATAGACATACATTTAAAACAAAGATGACAGTCACAATATGCCGAGTATCTAATGCCTTTAGTATTCTAAGTTTTAAATGGTTATGTTTGACTTTTCCGTAATTTGGTTAAGCTGAATTAAATCATAACTTCAATGATAACAACAAAAAACTAGAGTCCGAAACCACTGTTAGGAGAATTCCCCCTATAACTGACACCTCATCGCGGCATATCCAGAATTCTATGTTTGTTGCAGTTTTGTACACCTAAATCACACAGTTTTATTTTATATTGTATTGCGTGGTAGCCTTACAGAACGCATTCTTCTTTTCTGTATATATCCTTCTCAATTCTAAACAAGGTGCAGGGCAAACGCATTCATGCTGCTATTGGGCACCACTAGTGACAGCCTTGCTAACTTACAGTTTGAATGTCTAGCAATCCATAATGTTCACGAAAACTGCATTTTAAACAGAATTGTCTTTTAGGAAAACCAAATCATAGTCCAGTGAAAGTTGTTTGAACTCAAAGAGTAAAATAGGAATGAAGAAGGAAGTCGTACTCACCAAAGATCTGAATTGCCTTGCAAAACATTTTGCCTTTGCATTGATGATTTATTAATTCATATATAGTAATTAAGATCATATCTTGCTCTCTGCCGTCGCTAATTGATATTTAACAGTTTCGCAGGTCAATGCGTTCACTCTTTTTAAGACTACTTTCTCATTAAAATTAAGGGTTTTGAGATTTATGTACAATTTCACCGGCTTTACACCCATTCCTAGGTAATCGTACTTAAAATTAATCTTTATACTGTTGTGACAGATCTTTGATGTCGTCTGTATTGAAGATAAATATTTTTACTCAGCGCGTATTTTCATCTCACTATTCTCTTTTATAGATTAATGAATACATGAATATCATAGAAGAATTACCTTAAAACGTTCTTAAATCAATTCTCTAAAGCATGACAAGACTTCTGACAAATTACCTATATCAATAAATCAAAAACAAAATCTAAGTCAATAATATTGGTTACAATTAGTGTATTGAACAATCGATATTTTCCATTAGAAGTAAGTACTTCTGTATACCTACATCAATTTAGGTCGATCAGTTAACCTATAAAGTCTAGCAATACCTATCATCGTCTATCGGCCAAGTTACAAACAAAGCGACGTTAGCACGACACTCGCTAATAAAATGCATTTATTTAATTAATCCGAGGCTCAATAGTAAGTGAAAACGAATTAACTTTTATTTATTTGCTCAAACAATAAAATGTTTATTGATGACTCGTTTAACCTTTAGTGTCTAATGGTAAGGCTTTGATATGTGAACAGTTCAAGTTACCTTTTGTACAAACGTAACTTTGATGTATTACTATAAACACATTTACCAACGATTAAAAACTATTGATAAGATATTCAAAAGGTGAATTCCGTTTTAAAGTGTCTCTTTAGTCTGTCAACGTTTGTTTTTGCCATTAGCATCATTAACGAATCACTTTAAATTAAGTAAACTATCATGCTTGTATAACGAAAATCAATTCTAAGATAAAAGATTATCTACAATATGACTTCTGAACATATACCTGTAAATCAGCAATTACAAAGAAACTGCGATAATATGTGTACTACCAATACAGGTCATCATGAAGTATTGAAAAGTAACTTGGTGCACCTAGGAGAAGTACCATACAAGTTATATAGACCTTACTATTTCTAACTGACGAATTATATGTATTAAGTTTCTAATTCAAACACGCACAAATACAAACTTAATTCTCGCTCCAATATAAATAGTTTATTTTAAGATAAATAAACAGGACAATACAAATTTAACACTTATACATTTGTATTGTCCTATAAATATGTATTAGTTTTTGGTTGTTTTTCTATCATGTTGTTCGCCTTGACAAAGGAGCGGGTTGCTCCGAAAATTCGGCATCTTTTTTTTTTAAATAACACTGTTTAAATATCATCATTATGTCCTATATATTACTCTTCTGATGATATATATTCAATCTGCTTGAATCCAGTGTATCATTGATATAATCGTATAATTGCTTCGGTGCTTATATAAATATATATATATATATATATTGCTTTTTTCAGTTCAAACATTAAACATGGAAAATGTTAATGTTGCGTGTCTTCTTTCAAGTTATATTTCCTGTAACAGAATAAACATTTTGACATGTATGAGCGTATTAGAGACTAATTCGGTAACTGGTCTACATGCAACCGTTTATAATATAACCACACCTTCATTTAAAAAATGATGGAATCGACTGGCACTTGGATTATAAACACTAAAGACCAAACAAAACGCTATAAAACATTGTATTACAGTATCACCAGCTGCTAGCAAACAACTTCATAGGAAGCTCATTAATCTAATTGAATGGTGCGGTTAAACTGGTGAGCTGGGTCCCTACCTTTTCGCGGAAAGGTTTTGCATCAAATTGCAAACATGTCAAACATAACAAACATAAACCCTCTTGGCTAAAAGCTCACAATAGGATGTTTGATATACTGTACTGATAACGTATAAACATGAGTCAACTTATACTGGATGTATCCTTCTTGCATTTACAGCTTTATAGTACAAAGTTAGTAGGGAACTTTGTTTAAGTCGATGCTCAGGAAAGCTAAACTGTCCCTGGTATTTAATAAAATAAATTATTGATTAAATTGTTAACGCATAATGAGTAATTATAGGTCTCTCTCTCTCTCTCTCTCTCATTCCGTGTTGGCACTAGAAGTGCTAAAAGTGCCATGTATTTAAACGTTTACGCTCTACTTTGCTTTGCTTTTCTCTGTGGAAAATAGCATACTTAAAACTTCTGGTGAAATCTCATTGATACGGTATGAAGTATGTGATTTGTAGTTTGTAAGTATGATTGCCATCAATGAACTGTGTTTATACAGTAACTGAAGATGATGTTTTCTGGCGGACGATGAATGGTTCTCATGGGACACTGTCACACGCATATAGATCACAGTGATTGTAGAGCGCTAACCGACGGTTGTCTCTGTGGTTTGTGGTGAAATTAATACACCTTTCAATGCTACAAACGCATCATTAGACCTAAATAGTCGTACAATAAATACATTTGAATAACAAAAGAATCCATATGACAAACAAGTAACTACAGTTTTGTTATTCATATACTGAAGATATCGAATTGACAAAAAAAACTTTTTTAGCGGGTGATAAATGATAAGCAGGAAAGGCTCTTTTTCATAACTCATAATTCTGTTACTAATATTTAATTAATTCATTGACGGTTCCTATGTAGTTTCTTTCTTATCTTTGTTCTTACAAAGCTTTCTTCTGGTTTGCCGATGCTAAGAAGACAAGCGTCTTGGTTTTAAGTATTGGTTTTCTTCGCACAAGGACTTGCTTGTTTGTTTAACTAGGTCTTAACGTCACTTTCAGAAATTTTCACCGATATCGTGACAAAAGACCAGAGGAGTAAAACCAAGATAGGACAGGAAGAGAAGCGGCGACAAGAACGGGAAATGAAAGTAATAGAGATAGTTCAGAAAGAAGGATGAGCCATGCAACGGTATTTCCGCCTACGAAATTTACATTGGGATCTTTGTCGTGCCAGGGGGTTAAAAATCGCTGTACACGGAACCGCCAGCTTAGCGTCCCCTCCGAAGGACGTGCCGACCTTTGTCTGGTCTCTACCTTTCTGACCTGAGG
The DNA here is from genome assembly GCA_032359645.1 of Pododesmus macrochisma. Taxonomy (NCBI): domain Eukaryota; kingdom Metazoa; phylum Mollusca; class Bivalvia; order Pectinida; family Anomiidae; genus Pododesmus; species Pododesmus macrochisma. The sequence continues at coordinate 1,109 of JAUMGZ010199446.1, read as the reverse complement.
GATCCTAACAGGAACGTAAGTTCCCGCCAGCATAGCTCTCAAGGTCATTGAGACCCGCAAACCTCCCTACCACGATAAGGCGTCGAACACAAGGAAGCACAAGGACTTAGATTGCAGAATAGCATATTGGTTCATCGTACTAATTTGCCCATCCAAAGGACTTCTGATTGTTGAACTGTCGTTTTCGATCCTATTTCTTTATTTTTTCTACTTCATTGTTCTTATTCATACATTATTTGTAATATAAATGTGCCATTGTATATTTTCAGTCAATTCCCAAACACTAATGACGTAGTACAAAAATGAAAGACATCATGGGTGAGAAGGGAAACAAGGAAACAGACTCGCTGAATCCAACAGCAGTCATGAACATCCCAGTGCAAGGTAGGTGATTCCTATTCTACGAAAGAGTTAGATGGAACGTCTTAGGAAAACAAATTTGGTTGGCATATGCATGCGTGGTATCATTATGACGTTGCTTTCCTAATCCATCGGGCCCTTTTTCTCATGACTGTTGTGCACTCAGGCTTACCACATATGTTCTATATATTTTTACGGTCTCTCCTGTACTGTGTCCTTGTTGAATCATGATTAAATATCCAAATGGTTATTCTCAAACTTTCAAATGCTATTGGTTTGAGCTCGCTACCTCCACGGGTTAAATTTGAAGGTTATGATCCAGTCAACCACACCTTTAATTCGACGAATGAACGTCCTAAGTCATTCCGTGATAGTCGCTGGCCTCGACATTTTCCGTTATGAGGTTTTATGTTTGTTTTATTGTCACTTGGTTTTGCTGGCGTTTTTTGTTTGTTTTGGCGGTCAATCCCTAAGATTTAGATGTCATCCTTCCTAAACTTTTGTTAGTAGTTAATACGAAAAATTAAAACGATATTCAAAAGCCGTAGGTCTAAAGACATTGGCAAAAAAAAGAACAAAAATACAATTATTAACTAGAAAAGGGAACATCACGAACTTCTTTTCAAAATTAGGACCGAAACCAGGTGCTCGCAATATGGTAAGCGTTTCCTGCTACACATGTGTCACCCGTCGCGATGTTTCCGTGCCATTTCGGTATTTGGCAACCCTTTCCACAGTAAAAAAGATAA
>JAUMGZ010199435.1:0-12638 GCA_032359645.1 Pododesmus macrochisma | reverse complement strand
GCGTGATATTTCAGTGAGACAGCACTATAAAGTCGCCATCAGTGCGCACTGTCACAAGCAGGCACCGTCTCGATATATGACCTTAGATGTTGAAAGGGACGTTAAACCCCGATGAAACAAACAAACAAACAATGAGAGGTTTGGGGTAAAGTGTTCATTAAGAGATTTGGCTTAATGTGTTCTATAAGAGATTTGGGTTAAAGTGTTTAATAAGAGATTTGGGTTAAATGTGTTCAATTAAAGTTTTGAATTAAAAGTGTTCAATAAGAAATTTGAGTTAAAGTGTCCAATTCAAGTATTGAGATAAAAGTGTTCAATAAGAGATTTGAGTTAAAGTGTCCAATTAAAGTTTTGAATTGAGGTGTTCAATACCAGGTTTGAGCTTAAGTAGCTATTTGGAAGTTTTAAGATTTTTTAGTTAATTAAGGTTAACATTGTGAGGTTTGAGTCAAAGTGTTCAATTGGAGGTGTGCCTAAATTAGTTAATATTTTGGGGTTTAAATCTATTTGTTTGAATTTAGATAACATTTGGTGGTTTGAGTTAAAGTTGTCAATTAGAGGTTTGTCTTTAAGTGTTCAATGAGAGGTTTCAGTTTCTGTAGTCAATTAGGGATATGAGTTGAGGCTGTCAATTTAAGGTTTCAGTGTAAGTAATTATATGTATGAGGTGTGAGTTTTGGTAGTAATATTGAGTTTTGAGTAGTCATTAAGAGGTCTTTTTCATCTTTCTTCACACAAAGAGTGTAATTATGACGAGATGGATCTATAATGCTCAGTTGTTTTATATCCTCTGTCGCAAAATGTCCACAATATGAACTGTGTTTGCAGGTTTACTGTAGGCTTAGATTGAATAAATTCTGTGATTTATGGGGAATAATTTCCTTCTAGCGTTGGCTACACTGCACTTATCGCTTGTTTTAATGCTGTCATTTCCTTTTATGTGTTTTGTTCACAGTTACTTTATTACATGCAACACCAAGTATGGCCAGCTCTGGTCTGTAACATCTATCATTATTACACATACAATAAAGGTACAATCACTCATCAACGTACATCTTCATTCATTGGTAATTTGTATAGCGTCATAAAAACTGTTGTCCTTTGAGGGGTCATTTGTAGGGGGCTCGATCATAATGTGAATATTAATTTAAAAAGGTAACAAAATATTTTTAAGAAAAATGCTAAGTACAAAAACAGTAGCTTAAACACACTTTAGCAATGAGATATTTTAATTGTATATTGGTGTTATAGCATTTGTTTAAACAGCAATAAACATTTACAGGGTACTGTTACCTGTCTTATTGTTTAATTGGTTTGTTTGTTCCTTATGAACATCTTAAGAATTATTTATATATATATTATCACATACTTGCCAACTTTTCAAAATGTTCTTGGGTGAAATGCCATATGTGTCTTAATCTAAAACTGTCTAAAAAGTACTTACAATGAACCATACTTGTCAAATAATAGTCTAAAATTGCATACATTCTGTTGCTTCATGAAATGTTTTCATTTGACTTGAGATTTAAACAAGATTTATGGTACAGAAGTAAAAATCAGGGTTAAAAATCGGGAGTCTCGCTCTTAAATAGGTACATGTATGTGTAAAGTACACATTTCTTAATGCTATAACTGACGTACTGGTCCATATTTTAAATTATTCACACAATTGTAGTATATAAAAGGCTTTTTGCTTCTTGACTTTTGATTTATACAGTAACTTTATTAGTTCTTGGAATATTAATTGTAGCGAGATCTTGTTTCCTGTTATATTACTACTGACACTAGAATTTGTATGCTGTTTGATGTTTTTTATGTAAATTGTCCTCAGGGTAGATAACTCCTGTATTTAACTATGAGACACGGTGAGGATTAAAAAGTTAATGTGCCATCTAAGGGATTTTGTGGGTGAAGTGTTTTTGATCATGTTGAGCACCTGATATTGGTCTGATTAAACGCTAGGTTTTAATTAATAATTGGATGTCTACCTTACTCAATGCTTTATTCTATATTGCCCATTTCCTGGAATAAAACCAAAATTGGATCAGAGCTCATTATGGCATGAAATCTGTGGTCATAAAAGAAGGAAAAAAGTCGTTAACTATGCACAGGCCAAGACCCATGATTACATTGAGGGCACCGAGCAACAGAGAAGACAAACAGATCTGTATTTATGTTACATGGAGCAGAAGGAAACATGTTGTCATGGAGACATGAGAGTATAACTCGCCATATTGTCTTTATTGCCCTTTATGTTCATCAAGTGTGCTCAGACCATTTGTAGCATGTTAACATCATACTAGCATCATATTAACTGAGGCTTTATTATCAAATCATCCATTCAATACAGAATCTATTCAAAACAATTCCAGGTTTAGCTTTCTAACATAAAATGAATATTTGACTCAATTATTTCACCTGATTTTAAGTTTGTTTGGGAAATAAATGTTGCAATAACAAAGTTAATTACTTGCACATTAGTAAAGGTTAGATATAGATCTCACATACACAAAAGTTAAACTCTTAACCTATACATTACATTTATTATTCTTATTCTCTTGTACTGGTTCTAATTTTCACTGTAACACATTATTTACAATAATTAAATTACCATGACAATTAAAAAATCCCTCGATCAATATTAGATGATATTTAAAATGCTCAGTTTTTGGAAATGGCGCTGCAGATACATTATGTATGTCTGCATGGTTGTTGCTTCTTTTACAAAGTCCTGATTGTAAATGTACATCTATATTAAATTCTCTTCTTTGAGCTGACAACAGGTGTCTTGTTTTTTATAGCAAGTGTTTCTTTTTCTTATTCCGTAGCTTTTCCCCCAATTTTTGTATAGGGTGTGTTCACCTGTATGTATATGATTGATAGGTTAATTGTAAACAAATCAAACAGCACTGTCATGCCGAAAGGGTATTTACCATCAATCATGGAGGGGATGTTTACTCTATGCTGTATGAACCTGTTAATAATGTACTGTATCAAAAACATGAACTAGCTGGTATGTATCTTAAAAAAATTATTGAAAAATCTTTGGAAATGTCTAAGATATTTGAAATTGAGTGATGTCTTTGAATTAATGTGAATGGCTTTAAGTCAAATGTTATTAGTTTTCATTGAGTTCACTGTTTAAATATTTCTCCAAACTTAAAGAGCAGTGAATAATATTATAACATATATACATGCAATATTAAAAAATGCAAATTTGCTTCAAATCTGAAAAATGGCAGAATATGCCAGCCACGAATATAAGCTGATGTACAGTACATATATATCAGAGGAAAAGAAACAGACACCAAAATTGATCAAGACAAAATATCCAATAGTACCAATTAATGTAAAGTGAGCATACAGTGGCCAAGGCTACAAGTCTAAATTTTCCAACTCAGAATGTCATCCATTTAAATGCATGATGGTGTTACTAAACCATGCAGTCAACAGAGCCTTGAGCTTCCCTTCACACAATAAGTGCGGATCAAATATCTTCTATCAAGGAGGTAAAAAAAAGTTCTGAATTATGCAAATTGTGTAATCATGCATTTTGATACTATATATCCATTAATATTTGTAGAGAATTTTTTTAAGCCAGGGAAAAGTTGAATTCATCCATTATCTTCAGTCTTAAGATTTTATAGATTTTCAATGAAAGCCATATTCGTACCAAGCCTTACAATACATCAATGCTGAAGAGACTACGTCTGCACACTATTATCTCAACACAAACTACATAAAATCCATTTTCATTTTGGCACCAGCGAAGATGCAAGCAACAATAATCTTCCTACATTTGGGCTTATAAAGAAAGCAACGTTCCTTAATTGTATAAAATATATGTTTTGGGACTGTTATTAGCCATCTTGCACTGTATTATGTGTGCGATTGTTTGGAAGAAGGCGTATCTTGAACGTGGCACTGATAACAGTGTTGCATCCTGGGAATACATCACATGGCCGACAAGACAGGTATTATGTACCTGAAGGAATTCATGATTCTATTTCCCTGAGTAATGTACATCTCTCCAAGACGTATAGAACTGATTATTGCCAATGACACTCGTAAAAAAACATCTCCGAGTAAAATTGATAAGGACATTCAGATAACATAATGGAAGCTCAATACAATCAATATGTATACAATTTTTGCTACCATATCTACCAGTACTGTATGGTATAGAGTGATGTATATATCTAGTGGTATGATCAGTATAAGTTTGATCTTGGTTTGGCACATACCATATGTGTAAAAGATTGATAATATGCTGTCTAAAAATTCCCATTGTCTTGTAATTGATATTGAAAGGTAACTTTTGGACTAAGATTTGCTTCTGTTCAGATTATGTGAATGAATCTAGAGTAATTATGTATGTGTGTCTGTGGCATGCTGTTCCTGTGAGATAGCACCATAAAAGTCTGCCTGCATGAGTTGACAATGGTACACACAGCTAGACAGCTGTAACAATGCAAGCCAATGGGACTTTCCTCTAGTTCAGAGAAATGAAATGTATTGGTAGTTATTTATCAGTGTATGGATAGTTATTTATCAGTGTATGTATGGGTAGTTATTTATCAGTGTATGTATGGGTACATGTAGTTATTTATCAGTGTATGTATGGGTACATGTAGTTATTTATCATTGTATGTATGGGTACATGTAGTTATTTAGCATTGTATGTATGGGTACATGTAGTTATTTAGCATTGTATGTATGGGTACATGTAGTTATTTATCAGTGTATGTATGGGTACATGTAGTTATTTATCAGTGTATGGGTAGGTAATCGAATTAATATATATTTATCACATGGGTAATTGTGATTGATATTCACATCTTAACTATAGGAAAGTCTCTTTGAGTTTAATACACACAGTTTGTAGTGAGTTTAATACACACAGTTTGTAATTCAATCACTGTGAATATGATGATACTAATCCTATCCATGAAGGAATTATCAGTAAACTATTAACCCAAATCAAATCAGGATCAGGCAGGAAATGCATCAGTTAAATACTTCCTCAATAAATAAATAATTGAATTAATCTATAATTTAATCTTATATCTTGTCTTGTTGGCATTGAGTTATTATTTCATTTTTGTAATTTGCAATTCATTGTAATTTTCTAATTAAAGGGAGATAATTCATCACATCATGCATGCAAAGGTCACACATATACACTATTAAAGGAGTCAGTATATTGAAAGGTCAAAAACATTAAAGGAAAGTGATATCTAGTATGTGATTGTTGAGTTACAGTCATTCAGTGTCAATGTTTATAAAATACAACATATAATGAACTGTATAAACAAAATGGAATGTTAAGCAGTGAGGAACATATGATTTGGCTTGATAAAGTTGAAGTTAGTCTCGTAATCTTCCTTTTAAACAGATTATAAAAAATGTTATTTATCAGATATGTACTGTTTTCTTATATTTCTACTGTATATGGTTATGTAATATCTACTGTACATAGCTGTATTTAGGGTAAACTGGTATTTTTATTGCCAGAGTTATACATGTATGTAAAGGAACTGTAATTAACATCAGTGTGTGTAGAGATGATATTAGCTATAGCTAGGTTGGAGAATCATTTTGTGAAGATTATAGATTTAATTGCCTGCTGAATTTCTTATAACTACATTAAAAATTTGTTTCTTGTGATTAATTGATCTTTTGGGATATCATGATGTAATTGAAGATGTAGGCGGTATCTGTGTATATAGTCTATTATAGTTTTGAGAACTAAAAATTACTTTATATTTTAAGTAGTTTTATAAGAAAAAGAACAGTAATTCTGTGTATGAACAAAATGTGGCACCATGCAGTATGTGTGCATTTGTTCTCGACCCCGAGTTCTTTGTTCCTGATACAGTCTTTACATTACAGACCGTACTGATGGACCTTTTAATCTAATTGACAACCTTCTCCTTGTAAATTACTTTAAAAGTATGATTAAAACCTTTTTCTTCATAAATGGGGCTGCCCCTTTTTATAAAATGCACTTATGAGTAAAAAGTTTTTGCCTGTGGCATTTCCACATGGGAAATGGAATCAAGAAATGAAAATGAAATTAGGGGTATAATTGTTATTGTATTAACAGTACACTTGACGATCACAGAGAATCTTGTTGAGTTGAAGAATTTTCTATTTTGATTTTCTTTCCTCGAGAGAGGTTTGGAATGTTCGGAAATCACCAGTCAATCCAAAGATGCAACTGTAGGATGCTGTAAAGATGATGGACAGTGTCTGGGTTCTCACCCTGTATGTCATCAGTGGAAAATTATCAATTATTTGTTATGCTAACAAAATCAATGGAAATTGAGTTATGTAGAATTTACTGTAGGGTTTGTTAAAGAGAGTTGTCCTTTTGACTTCATACATTTGAATGTAATTGTTAACCAATGAAGTTAACTATCCCAGGGTAATCTTCAGCAGATATTGGCCAGTATGAATTAACACCTCCCGGTCTTAGTAAGGCAATATTAACAACTCTTAGAGGAACTGTCTTTCCTTACATAAAATTTATAACCCTGATGGGGCTATGGATTATTGCTGATAATTTGCATGTAGTTATCACGTATGTATGGCCATGCACTGATGTCTCATCTATAGACTCCTCAAGGTGTAGCAAATTTGACAATAATTCTGTAACAATTTAATCCATTTGTAAGAAAAATCAATTAGATGTTGATAGATATCCGTATATTTTTTATGATAGTTTTTTTTCTAGTTTAAAGGATTGTTCATTTAACCATTTTGAAGTTTTGTGGAAGTAAGACTTGAAAAAAGCGTTGGCAGACATCATAGTAAAACAATTAAACTTTTATTTATTTGATCTTTCTTTAAAATAATCGATCCTTTGTTGTCAGTTGCTGTGAATATTGATAACTTAAATCAAATATACATATATGCATAACAATATTGTTGTACCTAATATGCTACCATGATGTCATATTCACTCACTAAATGACCTAAGAATCAAAGGCAAATTGTCTTCAAATTTCTAATCTAGCTATAAGAACTTGACCTATCTCCTATTTTTCATTGTTAAAAAATGTCTGCTAAGACAAATTTGAATATCAGATTGAGGCCCTGGTGGTAAGTTTAGAATTTATGCATGTAGACCTGCTGGTTTGTAAATTATTCTGATAGTTCTTTATAGATGTAATTTTGATGTACTCTTTACAAGTCTGTGCACCTATAGTGATCACTGTAACAGCAAACTCATTTAAACATTGATGGAATCATTCAAATCCCGAACAAATTGACATGTTTCTGTCTATACTTTTAATTCATTACAAAAGAAATTTCTCTACAGTGACAAAGCAAAACAAATTGCTGATTTTAAAAAAGACACCAGTACACTGTAGAATGCAGATTAAAAGAATCTATCACTGGTTGTGCACAACTTTAAAGACAGAAGTGCTTCAACCTAAGGGCTGTGATTTTTCATCCTAAAAGATGATAAAATGCTAAGTTCTGGACAAAAATGACCTAGTTTGCACTTTTCTCCATCTAACATTGTCTTCTCCCACATTTTATTCCTTATAAAAGTCAGGTTAACAAAAATTAACCAAAAAAACCAAGACAAGCTCCGTAAAGGATCCCAATGGTGTCTTTTGTTAGAACTATATTTTTGTATAATCATTAATGGCAAACTGTTTATTAGCCTGTACTCAGTTTTTTCAACAAAATACTAATAATGTTTTTCCAAACAGTCATAATTACACCAAATCTAACAGCATTCTGCATTGAATTTCAAATTTCCCCCAAAAGATCTCTAAAATTTGTCTGGTTCCCTAAATCAATAGGAATTCTGGACATAAAATATTGTGTCCCCTATTGTGTTGAGACTGTGCAGCTGCCACAAGCCTGTAATACCAGCATGTCATGCACGTGTCTCTGTGATCAAACGGTGGACAAGAAGAATTCCTTGGCAGACACTAATTTATGGTGGTAGTTAGGACAAATTAGATTTGAAACCCTCTAGTCACTGGAGGTATTAAAATTGGTTTCAGAAAAAAACATTAAATCTTCCATTTGCACAGAGGAACCTAGTCACCATTAAATTAAAAAAATTACACTAACGGTAATTAAGAAGTGATTGCTGGTGTGGAAATGTTTTGGAATTTTATGCGTCATAAATTGGCTAAAACATTTGACAGATTCAGAATGACTAAAGCAATTAAGCTTTTAAAATTGGCATCACTTATTGGTGTTTAAATGTATAGCAATCATAACATTTACTATACCAATCGAAATAAAAGTTAGATATTATCTTTATTATATTGCTAAATTTCTAATGGTTATATATCTGAAGATATCATACAGAAAGGATGGTTTGATAATATACTGTAAAGGACATATTGATATGAAATAGATGCTCTCATTTTGTCTCATCTGAGTGCATAATATTTAGTATGATTGTAAAAGTCACATTCTCAATCTACAGAAATATAACACCGTTGAGGAGCCACGGGTCTCCACATCAATTTTGAATAGACAATATATTTTCAAGATATTTTCAAGATATCTTTCTAAAGACTATTTGTAGATCACTTTACATTTAGTTTATACAATTACATGGAACAAAAATTGTATTTCTTTTTTAAAAAATGTATGCAGTTGGGAACTTGCATAAACAAGAAGACATTTATGATGGCTATAGTACTTAATCTCAGTATTAACCACCACACACCACAACACCAGTTGAAAGCTGCAGATATACCAGCTTTCAAAAATTAGTTGTAGGGACTCAGAAAGAGTCTGCATGACAGTAATTAGTTATATCTCTTCTAATATAATCATTTAAGTTTTTAAAAAAAAAAAAAAAATAGTATTTGTCAACAACTTATATATAATTTTAAAAAGATAACATAAAAACAGTGGCCATGACTTTATGTCATGTTTCACAGATTAAGCTATTGAACATGTTCATAGGAAGATTGAAACGGAAAAAAATAAACAAAAATCTCTCCATAATGGAGTTTTGGATGTTACTACGCATATTGTAATTATCAAACTGTACTACCACAAAGTATTGAGTGGAAAAATTATAACACTGTTAGTGTTTGACAGTTACTGATTCTGGTCTTAATGATGAAGTTAAAGTAAATAAACTTAAGGGAATACAGTATATATAACTGACATTATTTTTCATACACTTCTTTGGCAGGGTACACAGTCCCATGTTCCATGTCAGGATCTTGTGTGCCCTCTAATTAAGCCAAAGACTTGTATAATGATTTTGTCATACTACAACGCCATGATAACTTTGAAAGAGCTTGTTTCCTCGCATCTAGGTAAAATTGTCCAAGTGGTTTGTTGAACTGCTGGTCATTGCCATTGTTTACGCAGACGGCTTCCAGAACAGTCTTGTAATGGGAATTACATCCCCTACTGCGCAGAATAGTATGTGCATTTTAAATGTACAAAAATGTAATCTGTTAGGATTACAAACATAGCCGTTAATGTAGCCTGGCATGTTAACCAATCCCCTACTGTTCAAAATGGCATGTGCAATTCAAATGTACCCTGTCAAGATTACGAACATAGCTGTATGTAGCCTTAAAAGTTAACCAATCCCCTTCTGTGCACAATATGGCATGTGCATTTTAAATGTACCCCGTCAAGATTATAAACATAGCTGTATGTAGCCTGGCAAGTTAACCAATCCCCTACTGTGTAAAATATGGCATGTGCATTTTAAATGTAACCTGTTAGGATTATGAACATAGCTGTATGTAGCCTGGCAAGTTAACCAATCCCCTACTGTGCAAAATATGGCATGTGCATTTTGAATGTACCCTGTCAAGATTATGAACATAGCTGTATGTGGCCTGGCAAGTTAACCAATCCCTTACTGTGCACAATGGCATGTACATTTTAAATGTAACCCATTAGGATTACAAACATAGCTTTATGTAGCCTGGCAAGTTAACCAATCCCTTACTGTGCAAAATGGCATGTACATTTTAAATGTACCCTGTCAAAATTACAAACATAGCTGTATGTAGCCTGGCAAGTTAAGCAGAAACCAACATGTATCTTCTTGGTATATGACAGAGATTATGCAATACATGTCTTCATCTGATGAATGAAAATAGAAGAAATTATAATTACAAAATTTCAATGGCAATATTTTTATCATTTGAGTCACTGTTCTTGACACCTTATAATTTTCTCAGCTTTGATTTTGTATAGAATATAATGGAATTTAGAAGTGCAAAATCTATGCTGTCAAATTATTTTCAAGTCACCTTGAAACTGAGTTTCAACATTAGATGTTAGAATTGTTAAATGCTTGATTGATCGACTATTACCTCAGTAGTTTTGTAACATAATGATTGTGGAATAAACATGGTAGTTAATTAGTACAAGTTTTTAAAGATTTTTCACTCTTAAATTTTTTGTTCTGAAAAAGGTCACAAAAAATACAACCAACCAAAGAAGAAAATACTCGTCAAGGAACTATTCTGATATAGAAGGCAAAAACTAATACCACAAACTTGTTTAAATTAAAAAAAAGGACTTCCAATATCTGATCCTTGCTTCACATATCATGACACAGGATTCTTTGATTATTGGAATACAGCTGTTTAAATGTTTGTAAATTGAGTCTTCAGATATGATAGCTCTATGTATGACAGATTTGATGTAGCAGGCTAAATTAACACACATGTTTTTGTGTATCCCCTTTAACCCTTGGAGGGTATTTTAGCAGATGTTTCGTTTTGTAATCTGAAAAGATCACAGTTTCCCTAACTAAGTTGTCCATTGTCTTGGAGATTTCCTGATCTGATTAATTGATGATCTTGCTGGGTTTTGAGGGAAATAGAATATGTTTTTTTCAAACATCAGTTTTTGTAGGCCTCATGGGGAGAGTCGTTTAAAAATTGTTATGTTGGAGTTTTGAAACTACAACATGATATAATGGGTTTTTGAATGGACAGACATCCATTTATAAAAAGGGATATAATTCTACTGTTTTTTTCTTCAGAATTCTTATAGTTTTTTTTATATTGTGTGTTATTTTTAAAAATGAATAAAACTTAAAAAAAGCTTTTTTGATATATCAAGAATTTATTTAATAACTTATTTAATAAGTAAGTAAGTCTTTATCTGTAACATTTTTTCTGATCAAGGAAAGGGATTCATTGATTTATTTACACTGTTGTTTTTCTTTTAAAAAAGACATCAATTAATTATTATGTAAATCACATTTTGTTGTACAATAACTTACTAAAACTATGCTTTTCTTACTCAAGTTTCTTAGAAGAAAAATATGAAAAGATGCAAACTCTGAATATGCTGTTCATTAAACATGTAAAACCTTGAACAATTATGAATGAATGTTTTAACATTCAACCTGTGAATATAATGACACTAAATCTCCTATATAATCTTAATGCTGTCTGTCTAGGGTATTTAACACTTGTTCATTATATGTCAAAGGATTATGTGATATTACAACTGCTTAACACTAAAAGTAGACTTTGTCGTGATGAGACACTGTATTCATGTGATTTGTGCTGGCACATTCTCTGTATAAGTTGGATATAATGTCATATCCTGGTGAGTCTTAATAGATCTTCTGCTATGACTGATGAGAATTAATGTACATGAATTAATCAACCAGTTGTAACAGCATTGTTCACATCTCCTTCCATAATATCATTCAAATTGCAGATTACAAAAACATCTTACAATATTTTACACAGCGTTCCTGTGTCAAGCTGTCATACAGTTCTACATGTCCATTGATTCACTCCAGGAATTCACACTAAAGAACAGGAATTTGTCATGTTTTCTAGTAATCCACAGTGACAGTTCTACAATGTTATGCTTGCATGCTGTTCAGTTTAATTTCAACACGCCTTAAATTATATATAAATACTTATAACATATTGTAAAATAGACTTGTAACTAATGTAATATTCATTTACTAATTAAATCAATATGTAATGACTGAGTCATTATGTTACTGAGTCAACTCTATCACTTAGTCAGTTGATTAAATCTCTTGATGAGTAAATTTCGTAACTAAGTTTAGTCTAACACCGAATTGATTCTATCGAGTTAAGTTTAAAATTGAGTCAGTTCAATTGAGTCAAGTAAAAAAATGAATTTATTCTATTGAGTCAAGTATAACACAGTCAATTCTATTGAGTCAAGTTGTTCACTGTGTCAATTTTATTGAGTCAAGACTATAACACTGAGTCAATTCTTTTGAGTAAGTTTGTTCACTGAGTCGATTCTATACATATAGAGTCAAGTTGTTTACTGAGTCAATTCTATTGAGTCAAGTCTAACACTGAATTGAGTCTATTACTGAGTACAGTCGTTCACTGAGTCAATTCTATTGAGTCAAGTCTAACAATAAGTCAAGTTGTTCACTGAGTCAATTCTATTGAGTCAAGTCTAACACTAAGTCAAGTTGTTCACTGAGTCAATTCTTATTGACTCAAGTCTAACACCGAGTCAAGTTGTTCACTGAGTCAATTCTATTGAGTCAAGTTGTTCACTGAGTCAATTCTTATTGACTCAAGTCTTACACTGAGTCAAGTTGTTCACTGAGTCAATAGAATTGACTCAAGTCTAACACTGAGTCAAGTCTATCACTGAGTCAATTC
>JAUMGZ010199413.1:0-12639 GCA_032359645.1 Pododesmus macrochisma | reverse complement strand
TGCTTAATGGTTTGGTATATATTTAATTTTAGAGCTTGGAGAAATAAGTTTTTTGAAGGCATGACCATGTGGTCAAATGTATTAAAATTCCAAATATATACTTTAATAGGCCTATTTCAACCAGAAGGACGTTAAAGCCCAATGGGCCTCTTGTTACGGTTACACTCTGATAAAAGTTGCAGTCCCCCAAAAGTTGTTCTAAATGGTCTTTGGTAGCAGAGGAAAATCTCTCTGCTATATTGACAAACAGTTATCAAAGCAGTCAGCGCAAACGCTTGAATTCAACGTATTTTGAAAAATTGTTTACTTACCCTTAGCGTCCATATTCCCCTCGGGAAAAATGACCGCTTGGGGTAAATAAAACTTAGAATCACCCCGCTTACAGGGCCATAAATGAATAATGACACTTGTGTAGTTAATTGACTCGACAGTGAAATAAAACATGATGACACCTGTTTTGTGTATTGACTCGACAGATTGCACTTGGGTTTGTTGTCAAAGAACATTCATTATTTTCTTCTGTATCATTACTCTTAAGAAATCTGTTTGATCGAGTATAAATATGTTTAATGTAAATTATCTTATCAAAGTTGTTATGTTAATGGCTACGTATTAAAATATTGATGTAAAATGCATGTGAAATGGAAATTGTACGAGTGATTGAATAGTTGTTTGAAAGTTACCACAGTATTGTTGCAAATTTGTATTATGCATATATTGTGGTTTAATGTAAGATCTAGACAGGTTAAAAATTACTTAAATGTAAAATTGTAATCAAAAATTAATGATACAGGAATTCACAGTATTACGTTATTTGTTTTAAATACATGTAATAATAAAACTATCTTTAGCTACCGGTATGTTCTTATTTCACATTGCATTGTAAAGTGATTTTCACCTTTGTACTGATGTTAAATTGTTAGTTAGGGGGTTAATTTTTTATTTCCTTTGTGGGGAGTCAGGGATGACTTGTGGCGGTCTTTCAGCCCCACTTCAGGAAATTTTAATTGAATAAGCTACCTGTACTAAATAAAGCTAAGATAAATTTCTAGATGTATTTTAAGTAAACCAATTTTCTATATTAATACTTTTGATATGTAAATAGAAACTTGTATTTTATTATGTTATTTTGCTATGTTAATTTACATATTTGTCTTTCAATTATCACATTTACATATATACATTGTATATATCATAATAAAAGTCACCAAGAAGTTGGCAGCCTTTTTCAATTCTATATAGGAATTTTAGTTATTTTTTGGTAGTTCAAGGCTTGCGGAGTGACATAAAACTACCTGGTATCTTTAGCTTGCCTTGTATAAAGAAGAGTTACATTTTATCATTTGTCATCTTTACTTTAACAGATGTTGTTAGCTGCTATAGAAATCCATGGAACACGCAACTGGAATAAAGTTGCTAGCTTTGTAGATGGCCGTACAGTAATCCAGTGTAGGGAACGCTACAGAAATGTCCTTGACCCCGAACTGAAACCCCCATCAAAGTGGGCATATGAGGAGGACAAACTGCTTCTACAGTTAGCTAGAACTTACACAGTAAACGGTAGGCATTATATTCATAGCTTTAAAAAAGTTTTGATTAATAAGGTTAATTCAGAAAGCATTGACAACTTGAACTAATTTTGACACAAGATCTACTGACACATTATCAGAGTAGTAGATACCATGTAAGAAAACATATCCACAAAAGCAAATCAACATGGTACATACTGAACTTATCTAACTGTTGTATGTCAGATAACTTTATCTGCTTCTTAAAATTTCTGAAAAAAGTACATTGCCTCTTTTTTCAAAGGAAACATCAAATGGATAAAGATTGCAGATGAAATGCCAGGAAGAACAGATGGTATGGTGATGCAGCGCCATAGACGGCTCATGTTCTGGCAAGAGAGATGTAACTGGGTCAATAAACAAGATGTAAGTCTAACATAGAAACGGTCTTAGCATTCTTTATGCTGAAGTATTCTTTTCAAAAACCTTTTTATGAACTAGAAGGTCTAGTGCTTTATGCTTTAGTTTGAAGTTAATTGAGGGCATGGATAACCAACTTTGTTCAAGGCATGACCCTAGGGTCAAAAGTTTTCAAATGCCAACAATTTACATACAGGCCTATTTAATCCAAATGGACATTAAGGCCTCAGTGTCGCTTGTCCAATTTGTTCACAATAAAAGCTAATTGAAACAATCATGAATGTGATTTTTAAACTGGTCATTATTGTCTTGAAAGTCTTTCTAAAGTCAACTGTCAATAAAATTATCATTGATATTGTGTGGTTCCATGTATCAATTTTAAGTGTCATTACATGTGACTTGTAGCAGTTTTCCTTTTTGGAATGTGTCATTTGCCTTCAAGCGAGCCCATTTTGTCAAGGGTTGTGTCACTTACTAGTTTGTGTTGTGTCACTTACTAGCTTGTGTTGTGTCACTAACTAGTTTGTGTAGTGTCACTTACCAGTTTGTGTCGTGTCACTTACCAGTTTGTGTTGTGTCACTTACCAGTTTGTGTAGTGTCACTTACCAGTTTGTGTTGTGTCATTTACCAGTTTGTGTTGTGTCACTTACTATTTTGCGTTGTGTCACTTACCAGTTTGCGTTGTGTCACTTACCAGTTTGTGTAGTGTCACTTACCAGTTTGTGTCTTGTCACTTACCAGTTTGTATCTTGTCACTTACCAGTTTGTGTTGTGTCACTTACCAGTTTGTGTCTTGTCACTTACCAGTTTGTATCTTGTCACTTACCAGTTTGTGTTGTGTTACTAACCAGTTTGTGTTGTGTCACTTACCAGTTTGTGTCATGTCACTTACCAGGTTGTGTAGTGTCACTTACCAGTTTGTGTCGTGTCACTTACCAGTTTGTGTTGTGTCACTTACTAGCTTGTGTTGTGTCACTTACCAGTTTGTGTCGTGTCACTTACCAGTTTGCGCTGTGTCACTTACCAGCTTGTGTTGTGTCAGGTACCAGTTTGGGTTGTGTCACTTACCAGTTTGTGTGGTGTCACTTACCAGTTTGTGTCATATCACTTACCAGTTTGTGTCTTGTCACTTACTAGCTTGTGGTGTGTCACTTACTAGCTTGTGTTGTGTCACTTACTAGCTTGTGTTGTGTCACTTACTAGCTTGTGTTGTGTCACTTACCAGTTTGTGTACATTGGACTCATATTCTTCTTAATACATGTCATGCCACTTTACATTTATTGTTGTTCATCTCAGGGGCAGGTAAGTAGGAAATGCAAAATCAAACATATTATAGCCCTTGCTTGGAAGTGATGTGGAATGCATTTCTTGTGTGCTAGATGTCGTGCACACTACCAGAAATCATACTTGCCAAGTCTCCCTGTTTAGGAGGGAGATAATTTTTGACACTCCTTTTTGACTTTCATATCTTCAGTATTCCATAAATCTTGTTTTTATCTCAAGTAAAATTAATGCATTGTATGAAGCAACTGAAAGTATGTCATTTTAGACTATTATTTACCAAATAATGTGCATTGTGAATACTTTTTAGACAATTTTAGATTAAGACACATGATATCTCCCCTACGAAAATTTTGAAAAGTTGGCAAGTATAGGAATTGTTAAAACTTTGGACCTTAAGTCATTACACATGCACTTCGTATGAACAAAGTAGGGTCAACTAGAATAATTGATTAAGTATATTTGCCTGAGAATCTATTAATGAATGACTTTTTTGTCTTAACTTGTTCATTCTTATTTTAACAAAGAAGTTTAAATATTTTTTCTTGCTACTTATGTACACAACACATTCTCACTCTTTAAAATTAGAAAATTAAAGATGAAAATAGATTTGTTGATTTTGCTTGACATATATACTTAGGTAAGGCGATCTATATAATTTATGAAGCTTAAAAATCTCACTATTATTTATCTATATCAGGACTCCACAAAGTCTATACTTGGAACTTTCAATTACCCAGCGCCTGGCACACCTGTGTCCAAAAAGGTATGTACACTTTTAATGGTTGTGCCTAACTTTTCTGTATGTTTGTACTTAATCACAAATCTTTCCAATCCTTTTTGTTTACCAAATTCTATCTTCAATTTGATCTGAAGTACTCTTCAGTAGTTGTTAAAGATTTTTAAAGATATGGAATTAAGTTATTTATTGGTATGCATTAAGACTAAATTTATTTATATATGTAGATTTCAGTAAAGCAAACTTCATATATGACATTCCCTGCCACTATAAACACTTTAACTTTAAACCTTATCAATAGATTATTGAGTAAAAACCCAAGATTTATGATATTTTGAAAATGGAAATAAGGAGTCTTATAACTTTAACAAGCTTCTTTGTAATTTTATCAGGATATGGCGCTCATTAATAATCTGGCTAAAAATGGCATTGTTGATAAAGATGACTACCTTAAGCAACAAAGAGATGTTGCAAATGGTAAGTACGTCAAGAGAATGCCCTTAAATAATACTTAATCATATTATACCTTTATAAATATGTAAAAACAAAATCCTATGATCTTATTGGCCAATCAAATAGATGATGAATTTAACCTTTCGATTTAAGGATTTGTATTTTAGGATCTACAGCAAAATGAATTGACTATTATTTTTTTTTACAATTTACTCTGGTAATATTATATGTAGTATGAATTAATTTCATTGTGAATGGATTTAGATTAATGTAGCTTGACCATTTATCTTTGTTTCTATATATTTACTGACATGATATACTTATTTATTTAATGTATATCAATGTTGATTGAAACATTTATTAAATATTGTTATTCCAATGTATTAAACTACCCCAATTAAGCTCTAAATAATAGACATTTGCTTTGATAATCATAAAAAAGATTATTAATTTTAAATCATTTCAAATCTAATATATATTCCTGCAGGTGATGATGTTATTGTGCCACGTCCCCCCTTAAAGCAGAAACATTACACGAGGTCTGTGGACAAGGTGTGGTCGAGAAAATTACGCTTACAACAGCTAGTGGCAACTCACATGAAAGGTGTTCTACCAAGGGCTGTCACAACAGAAGACAAAATCAGAGTAGCTACTAAGACTGCAAAAGAGTTCACCCCCTTTGCACAATTGGTAACTTTTAAATAACCTTCTGTTTAAGCTTGACGTAGTTCATAAATTATGTTCAATTCTATCAGTTTCAACTAGACATTGTTAAGATGCATGCAAATTTGGTAGTAACATCTAGATATACTGATTGAACTAGCTAGAAGGTCTTATTTAATAGAAAATGAGAGAACATTTATATTAGATTTTGTACAAGATCAATTTTCCTATTATTATAAGCCCAGCAAACAAAGTTTGGGGTATATAGGAATCACCCTGTCCGTCTGTCTGTCTGTCCATCCTTCTGTCCTTCTGTCCATCCATCTGTCTGTCTGTCCCTCCGTCTGTCCATGAATCTTGTAAGC
This sequence comes from Pododesmus macrochisma, assembly GCA_032359645.1. Lineage (NCBI taxonomy): Eukaryota > Metazoa > Mollusca > Bivalvia > Pectinida > Anomiidae > Pododesmus > Pododesmus macrochisma. The sequence goes on along the minus strand of JAUMGZ010199413.1, from coordinate 7,208 downwards.
ACAACTGCTCCTACACCATTTAATGGATTTCAATAAAACTTTACACAATGATAGTACACCATATAAAGATGTGCATGATGAAAAAAAGTTTTTTTCTGACAATTTAAGGGGAGATAATTAGACGTGCTTTGACTTGTACATTTACATGTTCTGAATTTATTTATTTCAACTCCTCTTACACCCTTCAAAGGTCTACACTGTTAAATCAATTTCAATGAAACTATGAAGCAAAATAATTCTATTCCAAGGGAATAATTTGGCTAACATAAAAAAAATATTCAATCCAGGTTGATGTCATGAAATAAATAACTTTGCGGAAGTGGGGGGTATTAGTTAGCCATCCTGGCGACAGTTCTAGTTTATAATTGTTTAGATTTCTATTTCAATTCATTTCATAAATTATCAGCTATATTTCAAAAGTAGATAAGCAAAAATGTTTAAATTATTATAAAAGGTAAAGATGTTTGAAGAAGAAACATGCAAACTTTGAAATAACAGTTAACTTTTCAAATACATGTAGTAACCATAAAGTTCTTTACATTTTTCAGTCCAATAAACAGAAAAGTGAAATCGAGCAATTTTTGAAAGATAGAAATCCATCACAAATTACTGTTGCCAAGATTTTGCAACTGTCCAAAGATTCACAGCTAAAAAGAACTAAACGACAGCAGACAGCTAAAAGGAGAGTGAAACTGGACAGCAAGGTAGATAAGAAGATAAAAGATATTCTACGCTTGAAAAACTACATGGGAATGATGACCCGGAATCGAATCGGAAGACCAAAACGCTTTTATATCTGTAAGTAAAATCTGAATATTTCTCTGTTGATCAAGAAAAATAATTTAAATTAAAAAAAAAACAAAAAAAAACAGTAAAACATGGCATTTTAAAGAGCTTGACTGCCTCTCTGTTAATTTATTGCTGCTGAAGTATTCTGAACACACATTAATTTAATAGTTATTTGTTTTATCAGCTAAGACATGCAAATCTTAGTTGTTAAAGGAAAAAGATATATCTTTCTGTTGGTAAATTCTGTCTTGCTCAAGGGACTATACCTCTCTTCATTAATTACCTGTAATGAATTGTAATGACAATTAAATGGCTGGTATACCCAGCTTTATATTTCACACCTAATATTGTTTCAATATGTTTTACATCCCCTTTTCTGTATTCTGTGAAATATTAAAAAAAAAAACTACTTATTAAATGATCCATGATTGAAAATGCCAGTAGGATTGCAGACTTTATTATCACATGTCCATTAGGATTGCAGACTTTATAATCACATGTCCAGTAGGATTGCAGACTTTGTAATCACATGTCAAGTAGGATTGCAGACTTTATAATCACATGTCCAGTAGGATTGCAGACTTTATAATCACATGTCCAGCAGGATTGCAGACTTTGTAATCACATGTCCAGTAGGATTGCATACTTTGTAATAACATGTCCAGTAGGATTGCAGACTTCATAATCACATGTCCAGTAGGATTGCAGACTTTATAATCACATATCCTGTAGGATTGCAGACTTTATAATCACATGTCCACATATTAATCAAATCAAACAAACATTACAGGATATAAGAAGTCTAATGCACATTTCAGAGCCAAAGAAATGACGTTAGATTATAAAAATTATTTTTAATTTAGTTCATCCAAATGGCAAGAGACCAGTATATGAGAAGGAATCCACAGAGAATGTTGCCCAGCTCACTACAGTTTCAACAACTTTGATGATGACGGTAAGTTGGTATCCAGCTAGAGTACTAGTAGTGCATGGACAATTATGACAATTAAATGCTATTTAACCTAATTTGTTGGAATTTAACATTTCCTTTCACAATTATAATTTTGTTTCATTTCTGCAGTCAAGTCTTGTTATCTTAATTACTCCCAACTAAAAGTGCTGATAACGACAAACCAAATGTCTCCATCTGTACCAGTTTGATCTCATGCCTAACTCATCTGTCTTTAGGCTGCTCTTTAAGCAAAAAAATATATCAATTTAAGGATCAGGTTAAATTGGCGGTCATAATACTGGTAATACTTAACAATACTGGAAGAGAAACGTTACCAGTATTGTCCCTGCATATACTGGAAAAACCAGTATTGTTTATTTCTCATCAGATCGCAAAGACTGCAAATCTTCCAAGATCAATCCTGGAAAATACTATGATACTAGTCCACCAGTATCTTCCGGTCTTGTATTGTCACTTACGTTGCAAATGAACAGGAGATGACTCTCCCTAACTCTATAATATACAGGAACACGAATCGTTTTAAAAAGCTAAAGACTGGTAGCTAGTATTGTCAAACTAACAATACTGGAAACTAGTATTGTCAAGCTAACAATACTGGGAACTAGTTAACCATTCCAAAGAGTTTGCAAAGACAATGGTGTGCTTACCCAAAACATTGAATCATACTTGGCCAAGTTTAATTAAAATTCAAAACCATGAAGAAATTGCTAATTATTACGTCAAGTGATACCATATAGTCAATAATTATGTAGACCTTGTTTTCTAGGCACTTGAAGTGGACGGAAGAAAAGCTCGAGAAAATGCATCAAAATTGAATGAAAAGAAAATGAATGACTCTCAAAAAGGAGACTTTCTCTTATTGAAGAAATTTTTCCCCCCTCTACCATCACACTTACAGGCAAGGGCAAAGGTACCTACCCCAATAACAGCTCCCAAAGGAGTCACAGTGCCAAGTTCTTCAGCACATAGTGGAAAAGTGAAACAGAAACAAAAAACAGTAACACCTTCTAATGCACCTTCAGAGTACATATCTCCCGGGCAAGTTACTGCACCAAGTTCTCCAGCACAAAGTGAAAGTGTGCAGCAAAAACATTCAGTACTAGTACCTTCTAAGGGAGTTGCTGGGTTGAAATCACCAGTATCTACTAATAGTGTGCAACAAAAATCAGTGTTACCCAACACAGCGCCTTCACAAAGCACGGCTCCAAAAGGTGTCCCTGTGACAAATTCTACAGCTCCTAAAGGAATCCCTACACCATTATCAGATTTGTCAACACATCAGACACCAAGTACAATAGTACCTGGCACAAATAATGCCAGTTTACAACAACGTGTTGTTATCATGCAGAAAAAAGGGCCTCAAAACCCCAACAATATACCCATGCTGCCACCTGGTGTTAAAAATTTGGAGGCCTTTGCCGGTTTACTTCTTCAGCGAAATCTTCTGGTGGAGACAGCAGGGGAATTGTACAATAGGAAGTACTACCAGAATAAGTCTATGCAGATAGACAATATAGAGCGAGAATTATTATCAGGACAAAGTGTACCAAATCCAGCAAGGGAAAGTGAAAGGTATAACTTAGAGAAGTCTTTCTCCGAGATAGAGAATGTCAGCAAAAGTATTGTACGGGGAACTAAGTTCTTGAATAAGGAGAAAGGTGACAACAGCCTGAGCTCCAAGACAAAGTCCTCTCAACAGAGCAGAAAAATCATGGATCAAAAAGAATTTATTGATCCCTTAAAAAATGTACGTGGTACCCCGGAATTTAATTTGTTAAAAAAGCGGTTTACTGGTTTGTTTACATGGCCTGCTTTATTATCTACTATTGAGACTTCGATGCCAGGAAAAAGTCAGGATAAAGAAGCACTAAAGCCCTGTGTCGTTAAGAAGAGAATAGAGAGTGAAGTTATTAATGATGACTCAAATGGGGAAGATTTGGAAGATGGAACTCCGACAGTCATTGAAGGAAATACAACAACAGTCATAAACAAGAAAATATATCCCAGAAAGCAGTAAGTTTGAAGTTGCCACAACTAGAATTTTGATCTTATTTAAATTTCATGCAGTTGAACTTTAATTATTTGTTATAACTTTTCATTTTGTGATTCTTGATCTATAAATCCAGGTTAAAGCATTATAGTGTCATATAATGAAATAAAAGGTATTAAAGACATAGGATCAACCAAATTTTGGTGTCTAAAAAAATGCAGACTTGTTCTGATTCTATAGGTATGATGTAAAAACATACTATCGCGCCGTTTCAGATTTTCTAATTATCTTAATTAACCAAATTTAGTCAATTGCTTTTGGTTGTCTCTGTACATTGGGTTCATTAATTATGCATAGGTGTTAATCCAGAACCATGTGTGATGACCTATTTCGTGTTGAGAAAAGCATGTGAATAGTGAGAGACAGATATTTATACTGAGTTGAGTACTGTAGATACATTATGGACAAGTTTTCTATGATAAGGGTGAACAGTTTTAAAGTTTAAAAAAAAAACATCAATACCAGTTCAATCAAAGCACAGGTAAAATTGTATCCTGATAAACCTATAAATTGAATGAACTCTGCCCGATAACGTAAACAAAAAACACCAACACTGTCTAAATTCTGTTCTGAGCTATATCTAACAAATCAGTCACATGATATACGGAAGCAGTTACAAATATCATTGATTGCAAAATAAGAAAATACTTCATATATTTATTTACATATTTAAATTTACTAGTTGTATCTGTCTTAAGATAATTTCCACTTTCTTTTTTTGATAGAATCCGACAAAGTTGCTGGTCTACAGCAACCTGTTTTTTTTTTCCTTCTTGCTTTTGGACAACATGTTTGACTTCAATGTGCCTGAGCATTCTTCAGGTCAAGCTGAGGTTGTATGAATATGGGCGGCCTTGAATTGATTGACAAGAATTCAACATACAGTTAAAAGTGCAAAAATTTGTAATAGAAACATAAAAACAGACATTAAAACGTTGTTTTCAGAATTTTATTGACGAATAATAAATAGATTATGTAACAACCGCACAGTGTGATTTTTGACCCAAAACCTTAGATCCTATGTCTTTATATTGAATAAAATCCAGGTTTACTTAAATCCAGTGGTTTGATTATTATGGCTGTTTAGTACAAAATTAACATATTAAGTTATCTTGTAACAGTAATGTGCGCATTATCTATAGTCTTTTTTGATGAAAATAAGAATTGTTCATGATTTTGAACACTTTCTTACATTTAGTCACCTTTACTTATCCAATTTTGCACAAAGTAATTGACATTCTTTGGATTTTTGAAGAAATTTATATCATAATATATTTAAAATTGTATAATATATTTTAATTGTATGTTTTCAGTTTCCCTTGTTCTAGAGGACGAGGAGTTTACAGAAGGGCAGTTAGATCTAAGTGTTGGAAATCTGAAGTAGTCCAGAAACGACTTGCTTCAATGCAGAGAAATAGGGAAATAGGCAAGTTTTTACTCCTTGTGTTTTGAAATTTCACATGTACCTTATTCTGTTGGGTGGTTGTTTATAGCTGGATAGTTATTTTCTGGAGTCACAGGAATGATTTCAAAAGTTGATTACTCATATCTCCCAAAACAATTTTTTTTTTTTGCTTTATTTGGGAAATTAAATCTTTTATAAAGAAAACATTAACCAAAATTTCCTATTGAAATGATGGTTTAACTTATTTTGTGAAAATTATCAGTTTTGCTTCTTAAAAAGAGGCATGGTTGATAAAAAGTTAGATATTTATTTCGTAAACCTGCATTTTTAATAATAGATAATTATATGATTTTCATGTCTTTAATTTTGAGTGTGTGGAAAATTGGTACAAACTTTCAGTTGAATAATATTTTTGAAAAAGCTTTTCTAAAATGAAGTTAAGATGTCCCCAGAGACCTCACTTCACAGTTTTCATTGAAATTAAGAGTACAGGAGACACCTTGTTTATAAGATTGAATGAGACACATCCAGTCTGTGTGTTATCCTGTGAGGAACAGCCCTAAAGTAACTGAGTGATAACCACCACATTCAATCATTGTGTTGTGTGATCATTCTAAGACAGTACATTTGTATATTTGGATACCTTAAAGTCTTAGCAAATTAAAATATTACTGTTTTCCATATTGTTTTTGAGACAAAATATATTTTTTATTGTCTTCTTTTCCAATAATCTTATACTTGTCTCCTTTCTGAAATAATGATTTTATTTATTTTTTTAAGGTTTAGAACCTAAAAAGAAATACAAGAAAAAACAGCCTGTGTCACCATCAGATATACGGAAAAGTTCTAGAATTAAAGATAAGCATATAGATATTAGTAGTAGCACACAGGATTCCACTTCACCAAAGAAGAAACGCAAGAGACCATGGCAGAAGTTTATTTCAAGCTTTTTAGACACAAATGAAACACCCTCAATGTCTAAGAAGTTGAGGGGTAAAGACCATGTAGCTGATAATAAATATAAAAATAATACTGATAGAATAGAAGCTGCGGAAGAGGACATGATCGATAGTGATGATGACGGTCATTTGAAGGATCTACCCTCAGATCAGTCTTTTGAGGGATTTTCACAGAAGGGAGACAACTCTAATTTATCTTGTCAAGAAGTTTCAACAGATTCACTTCCTGATAGGAACAATAGTTACGATACAGTTCCAGCCCTACCAAAGTCTACCGCAGTGTTGAATGCACAATGTAAGCCAGAACCAGAATTGTCAAATACAACCAGTGCTTCAAACCAGACTCAGGGTGCTCCTTCAGTGCTTGATACATCAGAGGATTTGAGCACAGCAAATCAAGTTGTTCCAGTATTACCCAGTGCATCAGATGAAGCTTCTACATCAGATGTACTGAATCAGACCTCTAATATATCAACCATGCCTTTTGGTATGGTAACAAGCTTACCTGAAGGTGCTGGATTTCTAGCTTTGCCAGGCCCTTCAGCCACTCCACTGACTTTACCAGGACTTGAAGGTCATGTCCTGTTTGCTGTACCAGTAGATCAGATCGATCAGACGACAGGAACATTGAAACAAAGGAGTCCTAGTTTAGGTCCTTTTCCTATGAGTCTGGTTGTTAATGCAAACACACATCTGTATAATGAAACAGAACCTTCACCAGCAGCTAATCAAACAGAATTAAAACCATTAATACATACGACTACCGATTCACCAATTAAAGTAACTACCAATACAACTACTAACTCGACTACCAACGCACTAAATAACTCCACAAACACATAACTGATCAAAATACACTACACAGTAGATAATGCTTGTGAAATACACACTAAATGTTGTACGCCACAGTAAATAATGCTTGTGAAATACACACAAATTGTTGTACGACACAGTGATAATGCTTGTGAAATACACACTAAATGTTGTACGCCACAGTAAATAATGCTTGTGAAATACACACTAAATGTTGTA
>JAUMGZ010199402.1:0-12639 GCA_032359645.1 Pododesmus macrochisma | reverse complement strand
TTCACTGACATCGTGACATAATATGTCTGTATACAAACTTACAGCAGCAGACTACTTCACTGATATCGTGACATAATGTGTCTGTATTCAAACTTACAGCAGCAGACTACTTCACTGACATCGTGACATAATGTGTCTGTATTCAAACTTACAGTAGCAGACCACTTCACTGATATCGTGACATAATGTGTCTGTATACAAACTTACAGTAGCAGACTACTTCACTGACATCGTGACATAATGTGTCTGTATACAAACTTACAGTAGCAGACTACTTCACTGACATCGTGACATAATATGTCTGTATACAAACTTACAGCAGCAGACTACTTCACTGATATCGTGACATAATATGTCTGTATACAAACTTACAGTAGCAGACTACTTCACTGATATTGTGACATAATATGTCTGTATTCAAACTTACAGTAGCAGACTACTTCACTGATATTGTGACATAATATGTCTGTATTCAAACTTACGGCAGCAGACTACTTCACTGATATTGTGACATAATGTGTCTGTATACAAACTTACAGCAGCAGACTACTTCACCGATATTGTGACATAATATGTCTGTATACAAACTTACAGCAGCATCTTGATCATTTCTAGCCACCCTCAGTGCATCATGGGAATCTTTCTCATTGAAACCCATCTCTATCAGATTCTGTAGGGCCTACAAATTAACAATGAATACTTCTACACACAAGCCTTCAAAACATCAACATTCAATACCTCTGCATACAAGTATTTAAAGCATTAACATTAAATATTTCTAAGTAGTTTAATATCTTTTAAAACTAGTATAAATGTTTGCTAATCATATGTCTGGACAAAAGAGCAGTTAAATTAAAAAATTATCCAATTATGTTCAAATCAATCACACACATATAAATACAATGTTACCATGCTGTTAAAAGTATTAGGCTATAACCCAAAGACTTGATTAAGTTTTACTGAACTTTGACAGTATTGATGATAAAAATATTGTAATAAACACAACGTTTAATACGTGATACCTTACCCTTGTGTGTGGTTTAAAATCCCTCTTTCTCAAGGCCAGGAAAGGACGTAGTATGTCAGTAACACACTTGTTAGGGGATTTATTGTCAGTAGACCCACCAACAGCTCCCTGAAGATAGAAACAATAATTGAGTAATGCCACACTGAACTTTCATTTAATGCAATAGCCGAGTCTGTGGCAATATGCATGCCAATAGTTAAACGTCAATTGTAATCTCATATCAAAATATTTTGAATTCAATGACAATCGTCAATGTTACAACATACTTTCTTTATTTTGCAAAGTTGATTATCATGTCATTGTGTCTATCTTACATTTGCTAACATCATTGAAAAACATCATTACAGAAGCAGGAGTTTTGTCTGGGATCTTCGGGGACCCAACATTGGTCCAATTCCAGATAAAATTTGAACATTTTCCCAATTTGCTCCAGACCTCAAAAATTCCATATTGTAAGTCATTAGTTTTATTTCAGAATAATGCTTTTTATTTGTCTTCTCTTTGGTAAAATGTATTAAATCTGAAGACGGCTAACTTTTCTAGAGTACATGTATATAAATTGGTAGCTGTGACCGCAAAAGTCACTGAAAACTTCTGCTCAAAATAAGATAAGGCTATACATTATAATTGTTAAAGCTACTGCAATTGCAAGTTCTCGATCCTATATTTGATGTATACACAGAATATAAATAAATGCTGCAGTGTTGTTAACTTCTTAATTACTACATTTAGATCATAATCGATGCCGAAAAGCTTGTCGCGAGTTGTTGTTGTTTATTGGAGTTAAGCATCCCTTTAACTCGGGTATAGGTCATATAGGGTAGTGTCTGCTTGTGACAGTGAACACTAATGGCGACTTTTTAAAGTGCTGTTTCACTGAAATATCACACCACAGACAAATTGACATGATACTTCACTGTCACATTATCGTGACACGGAGCCAACTAGTCCTCCTCCTACCCAGTAATGCTGAGAGCTTAGTAGGGAGCGAGAAGATTGCCTCATTCTAACATCTAAGGTTTTCACCTGACCGGGATTCAATCCCACGACCATGGATTCTAGCACCAGTCAACCAGTACAAACATGATATTGACTATGTAATACAAGCTCACAAACACTTCTACACAACCTCCAAAGAAGTATAACAGTAAGTGATATAAACCTGCTCTTCATGGGTCGCTTCAGCAGCCTCCTCTGGAAGGGGTGTGTCTATATCAGGGTCACTTTCATGTTGAATTAACCAATCCATGGCCGACATCACAGACATGCTGAAATACAGAGGCAAACGTTTGTAAATTGTTAATCACATTTGAAAAAAATTCTTTCAAAACAAAGCAACAGCTGTGTCTGAGATTATGTGACACCAATTTCACAAGAAGTCCTAAAGTTAATTCATGGTTCTTCCTTAGAGTCTTCTTAAAGATACTGGTAATATCAGTTTCACAATTTGATCTTAACCAATTTTACTTAGACAGGATAGCTGTAAAATAATTTTGAGGTCCTGTCCAAGTTTATAGACTAAGGATCTTTTGTGAAATGATATGGGGTCAATGGGCTGACGATGTAGCAATTAAATCTCACTTGACACTTTATATCATCACCTCTTGTTAATTTTAATATCCAATATTGTTATAAACTCAAGTATGTCAACAAAAGTAATCATAAAATATAAACACTCAATCCCTCTGATATCCAATATTGTTATAAACTCAAGTATGTCAACAAAAGTAATCATAAAATATAAACACTCAATCCCTCTAATATCCTCGTTGTGGAATTTATTTTCACAATTGATAAATAAAAGGAAAACATTCATACATTTGTGATTGTGTGATAAGTATTCAATTAGTACAGTCAAAACAGTCTATAAAGACCACCCAAGAGACCAGAAAAAATGGTCTTTATGTGGAGGTGGTCGTTATATAAAGGTAAAAATAAGTGTAATTAGACTTCAAGGGACCTGATTTTAGGTGTCTTTATGTACAGATGGTCTCTTTATAGAGGTGGTCACTAGTGCAGGTTGCACTGTACTTTAATAATTATGAGGTATTCAAATTTATGATATCAATATAACAATGTGCAAGGTGACATTAAACCCTAATATAACAAACAAGTAAAATCCAAAGAATAACATTGATGATGTTTTGGTGCTAACAATATTTGTTTAATCAAAGTAGAAGAGAAAAAGTTAGCATTAATATGAAAGACACACAAACCAACCATACAAAGGGAGGTAACTCTTATTATTTACAATTTAAATCAGTCAATCTGTCATCTGTTCACTGTGTTAAAGTTGTTACTCTAACTAGTACAGGTATATAGTGAAAAATTCTTTATATTTCATATACTGGGTCATCAATTTAGTGTACTGTAAAAAAGAAACACAGCTTCTATTTTATTCCCAAGAATATTTTATAACACAAAATAACTTTTACATCAAAATTTAAACGAAGCAAATTTTGTTAAGAAATCAATTTACCTATACAATGGACAGGTGAAATATACACAGGTAAACTGCCCTCAGATCTTTGATGAAGTCTGTGAGAACCCTCTATATATATACTGATATGTTTCTAGTGTATAACACAATGAAGCATGCCAACAATTGTTTGGTTGTTTGTTAAATTAAGGCTTTATATTATTTCACTGATACTGTGACGAATGACCAAAGGGAAAAAACCAGACAACAAGACAGGAATACAAGCAATGACAGGAAAGGAAATTCAGAGCAATACAGAAAGTACAGAAGGAGGGATGAAGCCATGCAACAGCATTTCTGACCACTCTCTATTAAACATTACCGGTACATGAGAAGCTTGATAATGCCAAGGGGTAAAAATCCCTGTACACAGGACCACCCGCTTAGGATGCAATCCAAAGGAAGTGTCCTACTCTGTTGTCTACCTTCAACCTTTTTGACTTTGGTAACCCTATATATTTACCAGGAATATATGCTTTGCCAGCATAGCTTCCCAGGTCGAGCCTCGCCAGCATAGCTCTCTAGGTCATCCAGACATGCAAACCTTCCTACCACAAGGAGGTGACAAGCAAAGTGTTTTGAGTACAAAAGAATAATTTATATTATCTTGTTATCGGTATACAATTTCTCTGCTGAATGGCTATATAGCTAGTGGACTATATTTGCTATAATGATCCATGAGAAACTTCTCCCTGCCATGCCCCAATTGTTTATGTAGTCACCTTGTCAATAATATTTATATGTTATTATGTATTAAGTGCTACTAACTTGTTAAATGTTAACGCTTTCCTTGCTCGGATCTCTGTAAAACCCATATCTGTCAGTTTTTTAACCAGTGATTCATCAACCTTTGGCTCAGTTGTATCCTTGAGGACATCTGAGATAAAACATTTTTCATTTCAAGCACTATAAACATATTTTTGCTAAAACCAAATTATTATAATGTAGAAGAAACATTTACAATTGCATCTATCAAAAGAGAAATGTATGGTATAAACTTAAGATTCTTAATCAGTCTGAATAAATCCAGATCTAACTTGCTCTCTTTTATTGATATGTTACATTGCAGACCTGTGAAAACCACTGACGAGGTTCTTACCGTGACCTACATGTATCCAAATTTAACAGCCAACCAGCGAAGTGCCTACAGAATCATTGGAATTACAGGTCCTTTCGAATCCACAGGGCTTTAGCCGCAACTCAGATGTGTTCCAAGCGAATGATTAAACAATGACTGTGTGCATAAAGTGTTTGCTTCTGAACTGGGAATCTTATTTATAGGGTTGAAATGGCTTGAAAACAATGACAAATGGTCCTAACATTCCCGTAGAGTGTATTGTAGAAGTAACGTGGGTGTACTGTGTGGAGTTTTGTTGACAATAAAAAAGAATTATGCAATATTCTTTTAACATTCTTAGTCGGTAATCAAGGAAATCTATTTTGACGCTCAATCCCAACAATTGTATGGTAGACGAATTTTAAAAGGTCAGAATATCTCGTAAATATTCATAACTTTTGGTTCATAGCAATGACCTCATCTAGTGATGTTCCTCAGATCTACACTGTGACATATTAATAAACAGGAGAAAGTTAGACAGTCCACTTGCTTGTGTAAGATATTTGAACCTGTGGGATTTTTCTGCTGAAAGCAAATCACTATGATAAATCAATAATTGATATATTACTGTAGCAGAAAAAGTTTGGTGCCACTCTCAAATATTTGGCAGAACCCGGTTATGACATCTGGTTTTTTATCAGATTGGTTTCTTAATATAAAGTCTAACAAATACAGTAAATCTGAAATGAAACAATAACTGTTTATATACAGGGTACAGTAAAGTTTATATACAGGGTACAGTATAGACTCTTAATCTATCAACTTGAAGACATTGTAAAGCTACCTTCAACCTGTTGGAAGATCTTTGAAGCAGTTGGATCAAGGCACAGTATTTTCTGGGATGCTTCTATCAATGATATCAGGATCTTTCTGATTTCACTCTGAAACTAGATATAAACAGACACACATAATTATTTAACTTTTTTTCCTCTTCCATAATAACATACAACATCGTTCTTATATCATATCTGAACATTTTTTTTCAACCTTGTCTATGCCATGACAACTTCATATTTATTCTACCTTTAAATTGGTTCTTACTCTTTTATCTCCAGAGGCTGTTGTTAGTTTTTGGCCTTAATACATCCAAGATGGCCGACAAAGTATCATAATTCGGAAACTTTGTCCAGTCATAACTTTAGTTCTAGTTCAGATATCTTGACCATTTAAAAACTGCTCAGTTTTGTATTGTCTTTAATGTCCTACAGAAAAACAGCTTGTAATCATGTGTATAAAAAATCATGTGGCATACCTATTTTTAGTTTAAACAATATTATATTTCTGTAAGCATACAAAGTAATAGTAAAATACACAACAATATGTTGAGAATCAGAAACAAGATTAGAGCTTATATCAATAATTTTCCCCAACATTAAGTTGTTGGCTTTTGATTGATAGTTGTAAATGTCATATAGAAACCTTTAATTTAAAATAGCAAGATTAAAGATACTTAGCAATATTAATTGTTGACTTACAGTTGCATACCGGTATTCAACCTGTAGTGTATTAAAGCATTAGTATCGTTAGAGTACAGATTATCATGACCAATGATTATAAATGATAACTGTTAGTTTTTGTTGATTTCTAAAAACAGATAAGTGTTGACTGAAAATAACTGCTATTTTGTGTTCATGCCAACTCCCGTGTTTTATTTGAGTTTTGTTTTATTTGTGCTTGGAATAGATGCATTCACTGTATCATGATCTCTGTACTGTGTCCTGAGAATGTAGGCAATTCACAGCTGCTCTAAATATGATGAGATGTCTTGGTCACAAAGACACTCAGACTCGCTATACCATATATAAAAACAGACAATTTTCTTCCAAGGCAGGCTGTCCAGCACTTGTTGACATAAAATAAGGGCTAATCTTAGGGACATAAGTAAGAAATTTTAGGGCTAATTTAGGGTAAAAATTAGGAATTTTGTAACTAAAAAAGGGCAGTTGAAGATATTTAACAAGAAAGAAACAATACTTTCCATTATCTGCCAAATTGACCATTTTAACCCGGTGCAAAACGTAAATAAACCGGGTGTAGTAACTGCCTTTCACAGTGCTACCCTCCTCAAAATAAGAACTGTAAACTACATTAAAACACACTTAGAATCTAGTATGAAAAGAATTTTCAAAATTGCAAGAAACATAAAAATTAGGAATTGACATGGAAAATAAGGGCTTTTTTAGGAAGTCCCTTTAGATTTTTGATTTTATTAGGAATTTTAGCAAAACTGAAAAAATTTGGATTTTTTAGGAATTTTAGGGACGCTGGACAGCCTGCCAAGGCTTAACTAAATTCAATTATGTAAACATTCTTACATCTCCACTGACTAGTACAGGATCTGCATGTCTCCTCGGTTTATGGACAGGAAGTTTAGCTGTAGCTTTAATGATTGAATCATTGGTAATTCTGTTATTTTCTTCTTCTTTCTGTGAAAATAGCATTCCAAAATATAATCCAGTCATCGTACATGTACATATGTATAACTACGTTATTAATAATATTGCCAATATACATAATTAATACATGTATTTCTATGTTATCTGATTACTCAGGATTAAATTATTACATTTTTTTGTTATTCATATTTAAACATATGCTTACTTACAGTGTGCAGTGCTCTTCAAGAAAAAACATGAAAATTAGTTTTTTAAGTCTATAGGACTCAAATTTTCTTGTAAATATGGAGTCAATCAACAAGTCTTAACAAAAATCTAAAAGAAATTATTGAAGTGTCAAGTGAGATATCAAGGGCACTAGACAAGTCACTGTTACCTTCTTCTGATTGTGTGAGTAGAATTCTTCACACATGAAATATCATCCTTATAAAAATGAGTCTACCAAGAATCTAAGTGAAAATAAATTAAGTGGAAAATCTCAGTCACAAAAGGTCAAAGCTATCTAATTTTGATTTTGAGGTCAGGATAGAACATTTCAAGGAGGATATATATATACAGACCACAAAAGAAGCTTCAAATATGTGGGGCTTAAGTATACACTTCCTTGTGAATAGAGACAATAAAAAAGTTTAATCAAAGTGTGACAGATGGACGAAAAGAGAACACATGCACTTTATGCCCAGACAACAGACGTAAGAATTTTCATCTTAAGCTACTTACCGACACCTTGCTACCAAGACCTTGTAATTGGTTTCTACAAACAAAGGGCTGTAATCTCTTTTTAAGTAGAATTAGTTCATCTGAAAATAGAAATCATTGACAAATATATGCAAACATCAACTTTATTTATATCACTCAGACTCACTCGTTATCTCATATCAATTACGTTTTCATATTGTCAGCTCCACACAATACTTTAAGCTTAGCATGGAGTCCAGTATATTAGGGAGTGCAATGACAATTATTACGCATACATTAAAAGCAAATCATGATCATGGTCACTTTTGATACTATGTACCGATTTAATCATTCATAAAAGAAAACCGTCATGAAATTTTAAGTGTATTTATATATAATAATTAGTCAATTAAAGCCACCTTGTTTCTATATATATATACTCTTCGTTCTGTTTATAGCCATATATGTAGCATTATATAAATATTGATTGTGTATATATAGTCTATGCTATGTGTCAAATTAGCCTGTCAATATATTGGGATTTAATTTATATCATGACATGGAGCGTACATGTAGCTTGAAGGGGAGGAAGAACTCAATACAAGATACAACAGACTTGCCAAATTTAAGCTATCGATCATCATGTATCAATGGCTAATTATATAATAAACACACACACCCCCCTGGTCCAAATTTTTTGACTCTTACTCTGTTCATTATCTAAAAATTCGAAATTTTTGGCAGAGGAGACTCAGAACTCTTCCCTATTTGAAAAGTGGGGAAATGCCACCACAGACTTGTGGCGCTGTTCCTGTCTCATTGATGTAATGTCTTGAAATGACTTATTATTTCTTATGCAGTTAGGGCTTCTTTGACATTATTACAAAGAAACATACATAGGTACCGGTATGACATTCCAGAAGTGACATATATTTATCCTAAGTATACGTCAGCTATATTTTAAACCATATGAGTATGTACATTTACAATGATCATGAGCCCCAAACTGACTTGGGGTCATTTAATATTAACTGCACATTTCCCATTGGCATAACAAATAGATTACTTTACATTTGATTGAACATATATTGACTGTAGTAGGGACCTTGTATTTTAAAATGACACATATGCGTGGTACAAAAGTACCATGGAGCAGTCAGCTGTTTACATGGTGCCTAGAATATCATGCGCATGACGATGATGCTGTACACGTACCAGACATCACTTTTAACCTCACCATTGTCTAGAACGCCTGCCTGACTTAACGTGTTTTCTTCATCAAGAACTTTCCCTGTGCGAACGAGTATCATCTTTTGATACAGAGAACTTTTCATGGAGTCGGAGGGGGTAAGAAATCGACTCAGACACTTGATTTTCACGTCGTCCACCTTTACGTCTGCGCTTAAATCGATGTAGCAGTTACGCCCGTCCATGTTCGTCACCCTCAACCTCATCCCCGACGACGGAAGAATGTTAGAATCCGACACATACATCTTTTTCTTGGCTCTCCCCCTTCCAGACCAGCCTTGCCCAAAGTTTGTTGATAAGACGAAGGTATGATAAAGTCCGAGAACTCCGAAAAAACAGCGCCACCTGCAGGAATGTTAAGAATTAACGACGAGCGACAACTCTTCCAAATGCAACCTAAGACAGTTTTATCAGAAATTTCTATCTATGCCTCTGGTTTGATGCAAATAAAATCATTTAGATTACGGGTAACAAAACTCTTAACCTGTTTGACACCTTTCAATTTGAAACTAACAAATACAATTAGCAAAATGGTTTTATTTGACCTACAGTTGAATATTACAGGTAGCCCAACATGTACAGATCATAAATTATAGACCCACTGTCCATGTACCTGTAGACCTTAGAGACGGATCGCTTCACTGGTTACTGCAAGGCGTTCCGGTAGAGTTATGTACTAAACTTTAAATACTCTATAACAAACTACTTATAAATATAACAACATACAGAGCATCATGTAAAGTCTGTTTACGCAAGAAAAGGTCTCCAGGTAAGTGGGTTTCTAATTTATAGATGTTTCTTATTTCGTGGAGAATATTCACCTGTATAATTTCTACATTTGTACGTTCATGTGGCCATGGGTTTATTGATCTGTTGATCGGCTCTTTAACACCGATTAATTACACTGCAGTTTAAATGTTGTATATTCATGCACCTAAATATTGTGTCATGAATGTGTCGATGTTACATATAAAACACACTATTCTATTATAGACTAAATCCCCATGATATCATATAAGAAAACTATGTACATGTGAGCCCTCTAATCACATGTATTATTTGATAACGTATTTCAGGTATATCAATACACGGATAAGTTAACTACAGATGCTGTAATTGAAAATGTACACCACAACCATTGATTTTTCGTAGAAAACCCTAAGTCAGTTGTTATCTTTATTTTTCTTATTTTTTATGACAAAATACTCAGCAAAATATGTATGTGTGCGGCAGGGAAAAAAAGGAAAAACAAATCTGAGTTTTGCCCTCCCCCTCCCCAGCGGGTTTCCCTGGCTACGGCTCTGATCTTTTTTATCGTGAAACTGAGCTAGGACTTGGGAATTATTGATAGAAAATATCAACACCACAAAAAAGTCACACTTTTAGGTATTGAAAGTTATATATCACTGGTGCTAGCAATATAGTTCATATTTTTAAAAAAGCGTCAACATATCTTTTTGATCTCTAAACAAATATTGTCTTTTCTACACACAAATGGTAATCATTTTTTTATTAACTATTGGATTGTTTTATCTCATATCTTTAGAATTAACATGGACAAATAATGTTTTACAAGTGTTTCTAATTCATGTTATAGTCAATTTAAATCAAATTACACGAGAAAAGAAAAGATGTTACAAATGATTTACGAGTCAGTCAAGACGAGCACTGGTGTTTATGAAATTAGCCCGCATTATAAATGTTGTTTTGCAACTCATCTACCGTTAACATTAAAAACATTCAATTAATATCACACACGCCATAATGTATGCGTTTCAGGGGTATATATGTGCTATTTTTAAATGTGTGTTTAATTTAAACGTTTAACCTTTGAATCTTATCTCTCGATACGATTCCATTTTGAGTATTCAATGTTTGTGCCAAGTTGGCAGGCATTCAAAAGTCTGTGGCGATTTGTATCTGCCGTGACACAACATGTGTAGAATAAGAACTGTTCTAAGTTCAACGTGCCCGATCCATAAACGTGGTCAAAGTAATTAATTAATTTTGTACATGCTTTATATTATTCCATAAACATGCTGTGTCTGTACCGATGAAACTGATTAGCCAGGCGGCATTACCTTTAGCGTAACTTCTATTTTCCTACTTTTGTTTTGTTTATAGGCTTGTTGGATTCCAACAACAGTTCATCTCGCTGATATCAGCATGATATTAATCGCCGTCTCTTTGTTCTTACTCTGGCTCAACCGGCGTCCAGCTGCATTGTCGATCCTTTCAAAGAATGTTGCTTGAAAAGAAAGCAATGCATAATTCTAAAAAAAACCATACAACTATAATTTGAATTAGAATATGGGATTTAAATTCATTTGATCCCGAGACGAAAACGTTTAAAGCAGTAGATTCATACATAACATGTAAATGGCTCATGATAAGAGGCATTTTTTTAATCAATTTTTTTTAATCAATTTGCAAAATCACTGTATATTTTCCCCAGCCGGTTCACGGTATAACAAATTCGTGCTCTTCGAATTTGAAGCGAAATATAAGCTCTCTCGGTACCTTTCAGTTTAAAGTTAGCCTTTGACACATGTGACAAAGAAGACATAATTTTTAGTAATTAACTATCAACGCATAAAATGAACCCTGTTTTCAAGCTACGGTTCTGTTACCTACCTATATATAGTGGTTTTTCATATATCTCAATCGACACAAATTAACGCAATTGACCTTTAAAAAATAACCGCCCCAATTTGACCTGAAATGTGTCGAAGAGATGTGAACCCGTTTTAAAACTAAATAAATTTCAGTGTATTCAAAACAATTAAATTTGGTTTGTCGAAGCATTACACTTTTTAGCAGATGGTTAGATGAGTATCCGATAGATAGTTTGTATCACACACAAGTCTCACAAAGTATCAATAGTTAAATCAGTAATCAGTGTGTAGCTATGGCGTAATCTTTAAGAGTTGGGGAGGAGATAAGGAAGAGGTCCGCACTATGGTTAACACAGTCCGTATTCGTTACACAACGTTGGGCTGTAAATCTAGACTGGTCACCTACCCCTGACACGCTACATAATATGGGTTTGTGACAACGTTTGGCTGTAAATCTAGACTGGTCACCTACCCGTGACACGCTACATAATATGGGTTTACACAACCATAAACTGGGAACCCGTTTACTGTAAATCTAGCATCTAGCAGAGACAGTACTCGTCAATATCTGAAACTACTATAGCTAGCAGAAATAGTACTCGTACTTACGTACATATAAATATTAGTCTGTACACGCTAGTCTGATCACAACTCATGTCACCATATATCTTATACCAGGGTCGTGGCTTGCGGGGCAGTATGGCAATTGCAACCCCCCCCCCCGAATGTTTGCATTTTTTTCAATGAAAAAATTCCCTGCGATTTGTAAATATATGTGAGGTACAAACATACATGTTGTCCCCTACCAGTCTTCCCCAGCCTAAGACCCTGAGAATGTTGTGTAAAGTACGGCGAATACACCGAGACTGGTAGTAAATGTTCTATACAGGAAACTATACATGTACTTCAATGTCAAATATATTAGTCAACCCATGTGCTAATTAAGCAGAACCATACTGCCTCGCTCATGTAAAAGCAATTTGTAAACAAGAAACAAAATTTGCGATGTGAAAAAAATCCATAAACTTACACCCACGTGTTTCCATGTGCACATGATCATCGTTGACCTTGGTGACCTC
>JAUMGZ010199391.1:0-12639 GCA_032359645.1 Pododesmus macrochisma | reverse complement strand
TTTTCTTAACTGTTTAAGAAAGGAAATTGAAACTTTGGAACATAGTAGATGTATGTATGGGGAAGTGCACAACACTTAAAGATTTTTGATATGATCCCTAGGGATGGGGTCATGGAGGTCAATTTTAAATACAGTCTTATGGCATATCAAATCAAACATAATCATGAGTGTTACATTTTACAGCTAATTATTTCGCATACAATGACCTGGAAGTTGGGGTAGGGGCACTTTAGGGGGTAAGGGGTATATAAAACTAACTTTTTCTAAACTGTTTCATATAGGAACTTGAAACTTTTGGACGAGAATAATATTTTTAGATTTTTTTATTACCTCTAGGGGCTGGGCTAGAAGGGTTGTTGGGGTCATGGGGGTCCAATTTTTTTTCAAACCAAGTCAAACATAATCATAAGCTCTACATTTTACATGAAATTATTTTAGCATATGGTGATCAGGATGGGGAGATAGGGGTTACAGGGGCATAAGGGGCATAAGGGTCATGCCATTCGCACGGGAATATGCGATGGTGTGCCATTGACAACGTAGTTCTAGTTTATAGTATTCTTTATTAGGATTATTATACTATCAATATGAAAGTAAAAAACCATAAAAAGCATTAAGTAGCATTAATATTGTCTTAATCATATCTATGAAACCTAACACTTGGCGAAATAGGAAACTTGAACTAGATACATTTGTTTAGTATCAAGATTTTTATCATTGGAAAAGAGGAAATGTATATGGTATGGTTGTTGTTATGTTTTTAATTATTTTTTTTTCATAGACAACACATTGAGGTATATTTTCATCACAATGCATGCATTCTTTACAGTTAAATATCTGTACATTGTTAGTCTGTCTATTGTTATAAAGTTATAAAACTGTCATAGGTTAACGACCAGGAGTAATATTCACATTTGAAGTTATTAGAATGTAAAAAATGAAATATCTTCTGGAATATATTTTAGGAGTGTTATGTCGATAGGATTTTAAAATATGAAAACAATACTTAATATTTAATAATTAGTGTGCACTATAAATGTATTTGTAAAGTAACCATTGTTTAGTAATTATTGTGTTTGGCCTTTACAAATTTACTTCTGTCCTGTTTCCGTATGTCCTATTGGCAAAATGACAAACATTTTCTTTTCATACCTCGATGAAAGTGAAAATTACGTCACTGTCTATAGCAGTTACGGCAGCAGTTGATTTGACAGCATTAATGTCCTGTGCAGTACTCAGCCTGTTGTAAAAATTATTTTTCCTACAATTGCCTTTAGTTAAGAAATATATTTTTAATGCAATGTCTTTGTGTGTGTATTTTGAGTTAAATTGTAAGGAAAGGTCATAATATGAAGCTTATTCCTTAGTTACACACTGTTTTGTTTGTTTTAAAGGGATAGAAATGTTGAGTATGCAGCCCAAACCAAACCAGCGTCCTCACAAAATGAAAGGTTACGACAGGACAGAACTGCCAATGATCTCTGATCATGAGGACATTATGTTTGAGCTCAAGCCTGATGAATCTAGTCATACCAAAGAACAACAAAAGGTAGAAAGCATAGTTATAGTGTCCAGTATAATAATGTACTATTGACTTTGTCAACTTTGCTGACCCTCTCTTTAGCACATCTTATGTATATGTACAGTTTATAACACAAATTCATTCAGCATAGATTTTTTCTCTCTGAAAAATGTAAATATTTAATTTTTTTTTAAACTTTTTTTTACCAGCTGCTTAATTTGAGTACTCAACACAACAGACTTGTGGATGACTACCTACCTGTAAGTTTTTATCATGGAATGTTTCTTGAACTCATGCACTCCTGTATTTTGACAGTAGACTGTAATTTGTTGTTTTGGAAGAGTTTGAATGTGGCTTCAGGGGTAAATTAGTTAAAATGTTGATTTAAAAATATTTACAGATTTATGTATGATGCTTCATAATTCCATCTAATATGGCCACCATGGTTTCTGATTGGCTCATACCTTTTCAACTTATTAACAAACAAACAATCACCCACACATCACATGATGTACTATAATAAGTACAAAGACCTCAAAGGGAGGTTTAAGTACGGTCGTTAACCTGGTGTTACTCAAATAATTTCTGGGACAATTTTATGACATTGTGACAACTGAATTGGGACAGACTGGAGAAAAATGCAGCCTTATACCAGTTTAAACAAGAATTGACACCTGAATACCTTAATTTCAGAAGGAAAAATAATAAAACTCTTTTAGTATTTTGATTTTGGTCTATGCATGGTTTATCGACATGAGAAAAGCAATGTTGACCAAAACTGTCTGATTATCAGTTTTATTTGACATTGCTTTGTCAGGTCAATAATGCCATGTGTTGACCTCATCCAAAGGCTTTAATTGTAATATTAAAATACAACGTTGTCCTTATTCTTGCTTGGTCTATGTAATAAATTAAAAACATCAACACTTATTTCTATCAGTAGTAACAGCGATCATCATATTATTTTGTTGTAATTGTACAGAATTTTACACTGGTTCCAGAAAAGCAAGGAATTACAAGAATTAGGGATCTGAGCTCAGCTGATTTAAGTCAAATGAGATCCCTTGCTCTGTTAGAGCTTACTGCAATGTTTGATAACTATAACATTATGTACAGTCATAGAAAAGCAAAGAAAAAGGTGAAGGGTAAGTTTATATAAACACATAATCTTTTGTTCTCATTTCACATGAAGTACAGTAACGTCCAGTAATTGTTTTAGAAGAGTCTTAATCTGACGTAAGGAATCAATGGGTCAAAAGTCCTTTTTGTAGTTTAATTTCACTTATCACTACATACACACAGCAGAAGTAATAATAAGAAAGGATTTTAACTAAATTCTTGACATTATTATATAAAGGGTTTACATCTTCATGTTGACTTCTGTAGTTACTCAAAAGGTTTAGTGGGTCAGAGGTAGAGTATTTGCTTCATGATCTGGTAGGTGGGGGTTTGAATCCTGTTCACATCTCACCAAACAGTTATTTCTATATGTTAGTTTCTGTTAACTATTGAGGTCAATTAAGAAAAAGACATAATTATGTGCTGTTTCAAATGACCTGTATTTTTATTGGCAGAAAATGGTCTTTTTGGAGTACCACTCACAGTTCTGGTAGAAAATGACCAAAAACTTGAGCCAAATACAACAGTCCCTATAGTGTTTAAAGATGTAAGTTTTATTGTCTTGGTGACTGTTACTATTGTGCCAAAAACATGCGCTTGAATTTTTATCCTAAGATATACCAACAGCTAAAGTATCCTTAGATATACTTATAGCTGTAAGTAACCTTAGATATACTTATAGCTGTAAGTAACCTTAGATATACTTATAGCTGTAAGGAACCTTAGATATACCCACAGCTAAAGTATCCTTAGGTATGCTTATAGCTGTAGGTTACCTTAGATATACTTATAGCTGTAAGTAACCTTAGATATACCCACAGCTAAAGTATCCTTAGATATGCTTATAGCTGTAAGTAACCTTAGATATACCTACAGCTAAAGTATCCTAAGATATAATTATAGCTGTAAGTAACCTTAGATATACTTAAAGCTGTAAGTATCCTTAGATATACTTATAGCTGTAAGTAACCTTAGATATACCCACAGCTAAAGTATCCTTAGATATACTTATAGCTGTAGCTTCCCTTAGATATGCGCATAGCTGTAAGTAACCTTAGATATACTTATAGCTTTAAGTATCCTTAGATATACTTGTAGATGTAAGTGACCTTAGATATGCTTATAGCTGTAGGTTACCTTAGATATATGCTCATAGCTGTAAGGAACTTTAGATATACAAATAGCTGTAAGTAACCTTAGATATACAAATAGCTGTAAGTATCCTTAGATATGCTTATAGCTGTAAGTAACCTTAGATTTACTTATAGCTGTAAGTAACCTTAGATATACTTATAGTTGTAAGTAACCTTAGATTTACTTATAGCTGTAAGTATCCTTAGATATGCTTATAGTTGTAAGTAACCTTAGATATACTTATAGCTGTAAGTAACCTTAGATATACCAACAGCTAAAGTATCCTTAGATATGCTTATAGCTGTAGGTTACCTTAGATATACTTATAACTGTAAGTAACCTTAGATATACTTATAGCTGTAAGTAACCTTAGATATATCCACAGCTAAAGTATCCTTAGATATACTTATAGCTGTAAGTAACCTTAGATATAGCCATAGTTAAAATTCACCTTAGATATAGCCATAGTTAAAAGTATCCTTAGATGTAGCCATAGTTAAAAGTAACCTTAGATGTACCAACAGCTAAAGTATCCTTAGATATGCTTATAGCTGTAGGTTACCTTAGATATAGCCATAATCAAAGTAACCTTCGATAAAGCCATATTTAAAGGATACCTTAGATATAGCCATAGTAAAAAGTAACCTTAATGTAGCCATAGATTAAAGTAACCTTAGATGTAGCCATAGATAAAAGTAACCTAAAATGAAGCCATAGTTGAAAGTCACGTTGGGCTAGTATTTTGTTATTGCCAATTGAAAGCAAGATTATGGTATATTTTTTTTTAAGTGGGACTGATTTCTTTGCAGATTATCAAGTTTTTAGAGAAACACTGTTTGAGTGATGAAGGTCTTCTCCGCGTCCCAGGTTCTATTGCCAGAATTAAGGTAATCATGGAAACATGTCGTCAACAAGTACGGTGAAGTGTCATGATTTTATGTTTGTCAATTGGGTGGTAAACTGACAAGTTTAAGGGCAACAAACTTGTAAGTGAGAAACATTTTGTTAACACTTGGATCTAATGAGTCGTTACAGAGAATTGTATATGTATTAATGCAGTGGATTATTGATTTGATTGGAACATACAAAAATGAAAAAAATGATTTTTTTTATAACAGGTTTTGTGTATATGACTGAAGAACACTGAATTCTATTAACAACCCTTACAATATATAAAAACTCTAACAATATATGAAAAACCTTACAATGTATGTTACATTTTCAGCAATTAAGATCAGAATTAGAAGAAAGATTTTATGCAGGAACTTTCTCCTGGGTGGACGTTATGCCAAATGATGCTGCTGCTTTGTTAAAGCAGTTTCTCCGAGAACTGCCAGTCCCACTTCTAACCAACGAATATTTAGAAGCCTTTGCTCAAGTAGAAAGTAAGTATATTATTTAACACTGTAAAAAACCCAGCTTCAAACTTTATACTTGTTAAGAGTGATGTTACGTTTAATGTTTAAATTCATGGTGAATGTATTATAAAAAAATAGAAGATTCAACATGAATTAAAAGGATATACATACTTTTTTGTGTTCTTTTCCAAATCATATTTTTCCCAATTTGGCCATTTTACGCTTGAAAATTCCCAATCTGTGGAATCCTGGACCCAGTTGAAAAAGAGTGGGAAAATCTCTGAAACATACTAGCACAGACGATGTTGTGGACAAGTTCACTTGCTCAAGATGTATGTAACTGGCACTGTTTAATCGTCATTTTAACGGTGAATCTGTTTTAATGCTGTGTTGAACAGTTAAAATTGTGTTGGTTTTTTTCAACGTATGGATTTTCACACTGAAATTGTTTCCATCTTATATTATTTAGATATTAAAGACAAGAAGCTCATACTACAAGCTTTGAGTCTACTTATTTTGGTGCTACCACCAGTACATAGAAATACTTTACAGGTGAGTCTTCAAGAAATAATTAACAGGTGAGACTTTAAAATAACTGCAATACAAGTGAGTGTTTAAGAAATTCTTTACAGATGTGACTTTAACCAAGTCTACATAAAATATACCAGTGCGGTGGCCTAGTGGTTAGGGCGCTCGCTTTATGCTGGTAGACTGTGCTAAAATCCAAGGTCGTGGGATCGAATCCCGGTCGTGTTAAACCTAAGAAGTTAAAATTAGGCAATCTTCTCGCTCCTTGCTAAACGCTCTGCATTACTGGGTAGGAGGAGGACTGGTTGGCTCAGTGTCAGGATAATGTGACCGAATGTAGTATCATGTCAATGTGTCTGCGGCGTGATATTTCAGTGAGGCAGCACTATAAAGTCACCGTAAGTGCGCACTGTCGCAAGCAAACACCGCCTTGATATGGTCTAAATATGAGTTAAAGGGACGCTAAACCCCAATAAACAAACAAACAAACTGCATAAAATACTTTCTAGTTGATTGTTTATGAAAACAGGTGAATCTTTAAACAAGTCGACATTAGACTTACTTCTTTATGTACTCAGATCTCAGGTGAGCTACAGTTGTCTTTACTCGTATGTTGTCTGTGGATGGCATAAACTTTTTATATTTTATTCTTCTACCCTATTGTATCAAAATCTAACTTTGATAGGGAGCATCCTTGGGGAAAGGGGATTCAGATTTGTTCAAATGATGTGGCTCAAATATTAAAGTTTGTCAGTTCAAAAAAGCAAATTCACTGTTTCTATTCTTGGTTTGGTGTATAAATAAATTCAGTGTTTTTCGACATAAATGTAACTATGAGTTAAATTTTAATTTGACATTTCTATATTCCTTATAGGTTCTCCTGAAATTTTTACAAAATGTGATTGCTCACAGTCATCTAAACAAGATGGGACTACACAACGTATCAATGATTATAGCTCCAAACCTCTTCTTGGCACCAGCTTCGCGTAAATCAAAAAGTGTGCAAGAAATAGAGTTGAAAATGGCTGCTGGTACGTCAAATATTGTCCGCATGCTCATCAGATTCCAGGATATTTTATGGACAGTGAGTATAAAACTACAGCAAATAGAGTCTACATAACAAAAACCCCCAAAAAGTAAGATGACTGGAATCATCTGAACGAAAGACATTGACAAACCATAAGCAGCTACATCAAACAGTTCAGCACCAGAAAAAAAGGAATTGAAGTGACGTCACAACAATCCTCCAGACTAGTTTTTCATGCTGACCAACTTAGGATGGTAACACAGCATGGTGGTGTTGTGAACTGGTTAATAAGGCCCCAACTTCCTGCATGAGACAAGAATTAAGTGTATATAGACATACATTTTAAAATTTAATAAATACACTTCATAGTGCTGATTACCCGGTCAGTCAACAAATCTTTTCACATATGATTAAATTAAGGAAAATGTGTAAACAAATTAACTCTAAATGAAATATTTCTATCCATTTTAAATAATTCAATTACCGGTAAAATAAATTTATCCAAATTTTTTCTTTATTTGATAAAATCCTTAAAAAGAAATTATGTTATAACTTGTTATCAGTTATTAATTAATTTATTTTTTAAGTCTTTAATATTATTTTATTATCTCTGCTGACGAAGACTTGGTTGTCTAAAACATTCTTATTTTAACTACATGCTCAACTAAATTGTGTTATGATGTCCACTAATAGATTATGATTCTCCATTTTGAACAAGTATATCGGTGTCTGCTAATGGATTACACTTTCTTATCTGATTGATATGATACATGACATGTCAGCAGTGTATCTTTATTGTAAAATGAAAAATTAGATTAATATTGAGGTCATTTGTATAACACTTAACCAATGAATATGTAACATCAAGGTCATTTGTAGTTACACTAAACCAATGAAGATGTAACATCAAGGTCATTTGTAGTTACACTAAACCAATGAAGATGTAACATCAAGGTCATTTGTAGTAACACTAAACCAATGAAGATGTAACATCAAGGTAGTTTGTATTGCACTTAAACAATGAAAATGTTGTGATTTTTGCTTTAAGGTCATTAGTATTTTTTGTAAGATATTTTCAATTCATAATGCAGGAATCATTACGAGTAAGCATAATGAGGACCATTTTTCTTAACAAATTCTTTTTGTATTTTAAGGTTCCTTCGTTTTTGGTACAGCAAATGAGAAGACAAAATGAGGTTTTACAGCTGAGAAAAGCAAAAGATAAAACAGTAAGTTAAATGTTTTTTTGCGTGTTTTTAGTCCATCTGGACCAAAGGTCCAAGGTGGACTTTTCTCATACAAATCCTGTCCGTCGTCCGTCTTAAACTTTCCACATTTTCGACTTCTTCTCCTAAACCACTGGACCCATTTCATTCAAACTTGGTAGGAAGTATCCCTAGGGTAAGGGGATTCCGATTTGTTCAAATGAAGGGGCTCAGCCCCTAGGGGGCAAAAAAGGTGAACATTTGTCAAAACTTCAAAAATCTACTAATAAACTAGAAAGCCTAGAGCTTAATGTCTTGGTATGTAGTATTTTTAGGGCAAGGAGAACCAAGTTTGTTCAAGGCGTGACTCTTGTGTCAAAAATAGGTTACGCGTTTTGAGGTCAAAGTTCAACACTATAACAAATATGTTAACTATTCACATTGTTGACTTCTTGTCATAAACTACTGGACTAATTTCATCCAAACTTGCTAGAAATCATCTCTGGTGGAAGGGAATTCAGATGTGTTCAAATGAAGGGGCTCGGGCCACTTTGGGGACCGAAAGGGGGAACATTTTACAAAATTTTAAAAATCTTCTAATAAACTAAAAGGCCTAGAGCTTAATGTGTTGGTATATATTAACTTTAAAGTATGAAGAACCAAGTTTTTAAGGCTTGACCCTTGGGTCAAAAATAGGTGTCGCATTTTTGGGTCAAATTTCAACACTAAAGCAAATAGTTAACTATTCACATTTTTGACTTCTTGTCCAAAACTATTGGAACAATTTAATCCAAACTTTGTAGAAGTCATCTCTGTGGGAAGGGAATTCAGATGTGTTCAAATGAAGGGGGTCGGGCCCCAGGGGCGTCACTTTGGGGGCCGAAAGGGGGAACATTTGACAAAATTTCAAAAATCTTCAAAAAAAGAGTAGAAGGCCTAGTGCTTAATGCTTTGGTTTGTAGTAACTGTATGCATGGAGAACCAAGTTTGTTCAAGGCTTAACCCTAGGGTCAAAATTATTCAAATGCCAATCCAGATGTTGGTTAAGGCCCGATGGGTCTCTTGTTCTCCTTTGGTCTTTTGTCACGATATCGGTGAAATATTCTGGAAGTGACGTTAAGCACTATTTAAACAAACAAGCTATGACACATAAAACAAGAAGAAATCGTATCAACAGAACAAAGGTTATTGACAAACAAACGATAGCCTCATCAAAAAGTCACCACTAAAATTAACTAGCCAACTAGAAGGGCATTAAAAATGACTTCAAACCAGCTAAACGTGTGAGAGGACCTCGACATTGACCAATAAACAAGCTTCGAATCAATCTTCATCAACGGACTCGAAGGGGAAAACGAATTTAAATTAGTCAAAATACAATCTTGCAATCCGAAAAGGGCCACTTATAATTATGATCCATTTTAGAGATACAATAAACCAAAGGGGACTAGGCACCCCTGCATAACTATAAAAGAAAGCCTTGTACAAACTATAGGTGCACGCTCAGTAAAAAATGTGAACTTTCATATTATTCTTCAGCGTGTTTTGGAAAACCTAGTCCTCGTCAACAAAGATCGCGTAATGATCTCTATTTGATTAATATAACCAAAACACTGACTAAATGAATCCATTAAACAATAATATCCTTTACACACGACAATTTTGAATGCATGTTTGCACAAGAAATCCATTGATGCAGTTTATCAATTCGCCGCAAGCGATGTTTTTTTAAGTCCTCAGATGTATCAGTTCTACATACTCAATATTTTTACACAATATATAATGTGCACGTGAACCAGATGTCTATTTATAGTTTTGATTCAATTAAATGAAGTAAACAGAAATGACTTTAACTTTCTTCAACTATTTGAAATGAACATGCTCCTCCTGGCCAAAAATGGAACTTTTGAGTACAACCATTAGAACGCATCTAAAATTAGAACTTCATCACAGAGGCTAAAACGACAGTTTCAACAATAGATGTAATATATGTTGTATACATGAAGACGAACAATGAAACCGTATCCTCTTTTGTCCTTTTCCATAACGCACACACACACGATTGGTTTTTAAAAATGTACAGCTAGTGTTCGGGAGCAAATGGATTCGCAGGGTAATCAGTCTGGTGAAATGCAACCAGCAGAGTTAAAATGTGTAGGATGCCAAAATTAATACGCACCAAAACAAAAACGCATCAACAATTCACGGATAAACACATGTAAGGACATAAACTAGATATATATTTTATAAATAAACAGTGGTCGAAAATGTGACAAATACCATATGTCCAACTGAATCGCCCCCTAGTGGATCGTGTACTTACAGATTTTTTTTCCGTTCGAAAACTTTGTAAACATTGGTTCAAGGATCATGCATACAATGTATCAAGTATGAAAGTAATCAGATCATCGGTTTATGAGAAGATTTTTAAAAATTAACCTAATTTTACCCCTTTTTGCCCCAAGGCAAGCTTCTTTGTATCCGCAAATTTGAAGCTGCTAACCATGGGGGTACTTTCTACCAAATTTGGTTGAAATTGGCCCAGCTGTTCATGAGAAGAAGACGAAAATGTGAAAAATACCCTACTGGTCCGTTTATGCAAAGATTTTGTTTTCGTTCACAATCTTTGTAAACACTGACTTTAGGATCATGCATATCAAATATGAAAGTAAAAAGTAGTTGGTTCATGAGAAGAAGATTTTTAAAAATGTGTCTTTTTTACCCCATGTTGCCTCTTACTGGGCCCCTATGGGGGCCAGCCCCATTTAATTCGCAAACTAAAAGCAGCTTCCCAAGGGGATACTTTTTACTAAATATTCCTCACATTATTTCCCAAATACATATGTGTTTACGAAAAGTCTACTGTTTTCGAGAAAACTAGCATTTTTAGTCTTCTGAAGCATTCTTGACCTTGGACCATGTGACTTTGAAACTTTGTCAAAATATTCCTCACATCATTACCTACAACTCCCTAATATATATATGTATACAAAAAGTCTACTGTTTTCGAGAAAATTGGCATTTTCAGTCTTCCGCGGTGTCAGTGACCTTGGACCCTGTGACTTTGAACCTTTGCCGAAATATTCTTTGTCGAATTTCCTACAACTTTTTAATGTACAAGTCTACTATTTCTAAGATAATTGGCAAAAACTGTTTTTCGAAAAACAGATTTTCAAAATGGCCG
Organism: Pododesmus macrochisma; assembly: GCA_032359645.1. Taxonomy (NCBI): domain Eukaryota; kingdom Metazoa; phylum Mollusca; class Bivalvia; order Pectinida; family Anomiidae; genus Pododesmus; species Pododesmus macrochisma. The sequence continues at coordinate 1,562 of JAUMGZ010199391.1, read as the reverse complement.
CCGATGGCCGTCTTAGATATCTGACCAGTCTGAAAAACAACAACACTTTTTCAGGAAAGTATACTGAACATTCATATTAAGTTTTAATGAAATCCCTTTAGCAGAATTGGAGTTTAAGTTCAAAAGAGAATTTCAAGATGGCTGCCAACTAACGGACCCGAAAAATAGCAACACTTGGTCAGGACCTTGTACTGAATATTCCTATGAAGTTTCATTGAAATCCCTTCAGTATTTGGTATTAGTACTTGAGTTTTAAGTTCAAAATGTAATTGTTAACGGACGACAACGGCGATCAACGATAGCAATTGGGCACTTCAGCCTTCGGCTCAGGTAAACTAAAAGGGATTTTTAAACAACATGTAATACTTTTTAAAATGTTTGGTATTCATAGCCAAATTAAGAAGAAAAATCGACCTTCAAGTCTAAACAAAACCAGGAATGCTGAAGTTAAAATAATTGTTTCTTCCCTGTGCTTGACATTGTATGAAGGTTTAAGTGTCTCGACGACATGGATAGCTGTGTTGGCGGGAAATTGTGTTCCTGGTAGGGTCACTCAAATCGGACAGATAAGCACGTCATACGGAGGGTCGCTAAGCTGGCGGTCCCGTGTACAGGGGTTTTAAACCCCCTGACACGATAAAGATCTTCGTGTAAAGTCCGATAGAAGAGTAGGCGGAAACACCGTTGCATGGGTTTATCCTTCTTCCTGAACTACCTGGAAAGCTATGTGCTGGTACATGTGGGGTTACAAAACAAAAGTTTATCAGGTTAAGTCGTAGATGCCGCTTAGCTGATCTTCTCATTAACAGGAATGTTTAACCCCATGGCACGATATAGAACATATCTTAAGTTCAATTAGGGGTAGGCTGTATGTCCATTGTATGAGATCACCCCGAGGCTTTTCTCATTGTAACACCAATACTTCTGTCCGTCTGTCAAATATAAAACTATTAATTTCATGTTTACATTATCTCTGCTGTCGAGGGTTGGGTTGCCCAGAACACTTGTTCATACAAATACAAAATGGCTCCTATTTTGACTGCGCGCACACCTAAATTCTTTACCCGGCCATATTTATAGTATTGCTGTGATGTGATTTTTGTCATTCATTAACATCGAGATTTTTAACCCTCACCCTTTGGCCTCGTAGCTTTGCTTTGTCAAGGTCTTGTCTATTCTAAATCATAAATTCGTTTTCTATAGAGCATCCATTGTTGACTGTTGATTCATAGTTATACCTGAATGCGATGCCAATACAATACTCTGGAAGAAACGTTTAGGTCTCGCTCCACAGTTAATTTTTACTGCTGTTTTCAGAGCCCTTCTCGGGCCACATTGTCATATGTGATTGCTTTGTTTTGCCACAAATACCCTAAATGTATACATTTTTGGAATCGTGATTCTTTGCTGCACATTTTGAGACCAACACAATAAAATATGTGGATACTGAAGCAAGATAGACCTCACTGAAGGTTTATTATTTGAGTGTCACTTTCATGGGCTAGGATACCAAAACATGCACATTTCACAGAAGTGTGAAAAAAAAAATTCTGGATAACTTT